>JAJPUD010030316.1:0-13248 GCA_023553655.1 Myrmecobius fasciatus
TTTTTTTTAATTGTAACCCTAATTCATTGATCTTCTCTTCCTCTATTTTATGCAAATAAGCATCTAGGGATATAAATTTACCCCTTATAACCGTTTTAACCATGTCCCACAAATTCTGGTATGTTGTCTCATTATTGTTATTCTCTTGGATGAAATTATCGATTTTGTCTATAATTTGCTCTTTCACCCATTCATTCTTCAGGTTTAGATTATTTAATTTCCATTTAACTTGTGGTCTATTTTCTCCTGGCCTTATATTACATGTCAGTTTTATTGCATCATGATCTGAGGATGCATTTACTATTTCTGCTTTTCTGCATTTGATTTTGAGGTTTTTATGCCCTAACACATGATCAAGTTTTGTATAAGTTCCATGAACCCCTGAGAAAAAAGTATACTTCTTTCTATCACCATTCAATTTCCTCCAGAGATCTATCATACCTAACTTTTCTAGCCTTTTGTTTACCTCCCTAACTTCTTTCTTATTTATTTTGTGATTTGATTTATCTAATTCTGAGAGAGCAAGGTTGAGAGCCCCTCTAGTATAGTATTACTATTTATTTCTCCTTGCATCTCTGTTAGTTTCTCCTCCAGAAATTTGGATGCTATACCACTTGGTGCATATATGTTTAGTATTGATACCACTTCATTGTCTATGGTACCTTTTAGTAAAATATAGTTTCTTTCCCTATCTCTTTTAATTAGATCTATTTTTGTTTTTACTTGATCTGAGATAAGGATTGCTACCCCTGCCTTTCTTTGTTCACCTGAAGCATAGAAGATTCTGGTCCAGCCCTTTACCTTCACTCTGTATGTATCTCTATGTTTTAGATGTGTTTCTTATAAACAACATATTGTAGGATTCTGGCTTTTAATCCAGTCTGCTACCTGATTCCGTTGTATGAGAGAGTTCATCCCATTCACATTCACAGTTAAAATAACTATATCTGTGTTCCCTGCCATCTTATTTACCTAGAGTTATGATTTTCTCTTCCCTTTCCCCTCTCTACCTTCCCCCCTCCCCAGTACTTTATTTTTGATGACCACTTCCCACTAACAGTCCTCCCCCCTTTAGAACCTCTCCCACCCCTTTATACCTTTCTCCTAATCCTTCTATTAGTGTATCCCTTTCCTTTCTTCCTTTCCCTCCCACCTTCCCACAAGGAGGGTCAGCCCTTTCTTTGAAGGCAAATGTGTCTGATATACTCACTTAGAGTCCAATCTAATGAGAGTAAGGTTTACACAATACTCATTGCCCTCCCTAATTTCCCTCAATTATATTAGATCTTCTATGTCTCTTTATGAGATTTTGCCTTATTTTACTTTTTTTATTTTTACTTTATTTTGCCTCCTTCCCTTCCTTTTTTCAGTATGGTATCCCTTCTACCTCTAGTTTCTTTTCCATTATTATCAAAGAAAAATCGAATTATATCCCCATTCTTTAAGGATACCTAAAGTAGAAATATAGTTGTCAAGAGTTCTTTCCTTTTTTCCTTTTTATGCTTCTCTTGAGTTCTGTATTTGGAGGTCAAATTTTTTGTTCAGATCTGGTCTTTTCATTAGCAATAGGTGAAATTCTCCTGTACCATTGAATGACCATCTTCTTCCCTGGAAGATCATGGTCATTCTAGCTGGATAACTTATTCTTGGCTTTAATCCAAGTTCTTTTGCCTTTCAGAATATCTGATTCCAGGCCCTTCAATCCTTTAATATGGAAGCTGACAGATCTTGTGTAATTCTAATTACAGTTACTCGGTATTTGAACTGTTTCTTTCTAGCTGCTTGCAATATCCTTTCCTTGGTGTGATAGTTCTGAAATTTGGCTACAATATTCCTTGGGGTTTTAATTTTGGGGTCTCTTTCAGGAGGTGATTGGTGAATTCTTTCAATGCCAATTTTGCCTTCTGATTCTAAAACATTAAGGCAATTCTCTTTCATGATTTCCTGGAATATAGCATCAAGGTTCTTTTTTTCATTGTGGCTTTCAGGGAGTCCGATAATCCTTAGATTGTCTCTTCTGGATCTGTTTTCCAAGTCAGTTGTTTTTCCTAGGAGATATTTCATATTTTCTTCTATTTTTTCATTTTTTTTGTTTTTGTTTGATTCTTGAAGTCTTATTGAGTCATTTACTTCTATTTGTTCAATTTCAATTTTTAAAGTATTATTTCCTTCAGTTATCTTTTTTTAGCTCCTTTTGTAACTGGCCAATTGAATTTTTTGGTTCAATGCATTCTTTTTCTATTTTGCCAATTCAATTTTTCAGTGATTTGTTGTCTTTTTCCAATTCACCATTTTTATTTTCCAGCGAATTGATGATTTTTTCCAATTCACCATTTTTATTTTCCAGTGAATTGGTGATTTTTCCAGTTCTCCCATTTTGTTTTTTTTGTGAATTCTTTTCTTTTTCCCGATTCACCAGTCCTGTTTTCCAGTTTTTGATATCTCTGTTGCACTGATGTCAATTTATTTCCCCATTCTTCTTTTAGTTCTCTTTTGAGATTCTTTATGCAATCTTCCAGGCAAGCCTTCTGAAAGGGAGACCAGTTTAAGTCCGCCTTTGTGGCTTCATCTGGGATTGTTTTCAGAATCTCAGGTTCTGGGGACTGCCCTATTTTTTCCTCTGTAGAAGCTGTCTATGGTGAGAGCTCTCTTCTGCCCCTTGTTCATGATTTTGAGCTGAGATATCAGTCACTAGCAGGGAAATCTGCGGCAGTTTCAATTTGCCCTGGGGCAGTTTGCCCAGTTGACTTCCATTCTAAGCCTGGTCAGGTAGATCCGCTCTAGGACCACGCTTTCAGCTGCTCTCAATCCTCCTTTTACCAAAGGCAGATCTGCCAAAGCACCTGCCCGCAAGCAGAGCAAAGTAGCCCAGGCATCTCCCAGGGACTTCTTGGGTACCTAAAATCTGCCTCTGTAGTAGCTGACTTCCGCCTCCCTCGATGGCGTCTGATTGCGGCCAGCGGCTGATTCCCCTGATACTAACCTTCTCTGGAGTTTTTTCAAAGTAGATTGTTGATTGAAGTGCGTTGTGGTACAAGTATTTGGTGGAGCCCTCACTCCAAAACCAGTTCGGAGGCTCAATTTGTCTGAGTCTGAGGGTAGGTCTCAGGAGCTCACAGAGAACACTATCTGCAGTTTGCCATCTTGGCTCTGCCCCTATAATAGGAATTTAAAACAATAGCTGTTTACATATATATTTTTAAAAAGTATCTTAAAAAAAGAAATTGAGCAACCCATAAATAACCTCCCTAAGGAAAAATCCTCAAAATGAAATGGATTTACAAATTAATTCTACCAAACATTTAAGGAAACTATTTAAAAAATTTATGTAAAGAATGAGTCCTACCAAAAATTTTTATGACACCAATAAAGTTTTAATACTTAAATGAAGGAGAATAATAATAGAAAAAGATAACTATAGAAACCTCTTTAATAAATGATGTAAAAATGTTAAATAAAATACCAGCAGGCAAATTGTAGTAATTTATCACAAAGATCATACACTTTGACCATGCAGTGTTTATACCAGGAATG
The DNA here is from genome assembly GCA_023553655.1 of Myrmecobius fasciatus. Classification (NCBI taxonomy): domain Eukaryota; kingdom Metazoa; phylum Chordata; class Mammalia; order Dasyuromorphia; family Myrmecobiidae; genus Myrmecobius; species Myrmecobius fasciatus. The sequence goes on from JAJPUD010030316.1 coordinate 3,535, forward strand.
TGGAGATGATTCAATATTGGTAAAATGTTCAGCATAATTAGCCATATGTATAACAAAAACAATAAAATAATCATTTGCAGAAACAGATACAGAAAGCTGTTCACCGAATACAACACTTACTGCTATTAGAAACACTAGAAAGCACATACATAAATGGATTCCTATGATGAATGGATTCCTAAAATGATAAATAGTATATATCAAAAACCAAGACCATGAATTATCTATGAGGGGGTAAATTCAAAGTCTTCTCAACAAGATCATGTATGAAGCAAGGATATCCATTATCATCACTATTATTCAAAATGGTAGATAGAACAATTATAAAACGATTAAAAAGCAAATTCTTAAGAGTAAATGGAGCAATTGAATTAATATTTCAGAAGAAAGAATCTCAGCTCTTCATTAGTAAATCATTATTATAGGTGGAAGGATAATGCAGAGAATATTTCTCAACTGTCAGTAAGAGAGAGTAAAGAATGGGGCAGTAATTAATGGCTGGTCAGAACTGAAGAAGAAAGGTGAATCAAAAATATATAGTTTCTCCCACTGCCTTGGGGAAATAGGAGAATAGGGATAGAGTAGAATATTTGAGGGTGGAAAAAAGAAGGGAGTAGGAATTGTGGATGGCCAACCAAAGGGGAACAAAGTCTAAAGTCTACTTTTCAAAGGTAGGACCAGGTGAGACAAAGGTCTTGCAGCTGACCTTGATGTGCTTAGGTTTAGAGATAATTATCTGCAAATCAAAGTCATGTGTCTCAGTTCTGGCACATTCAGAGAGGAAGTGTTTGGGTGTTCAGAAAAGCATGTTTCAGAAATAATAATAATAAAAAAGTTTAAATGTATTTGAAGGGATAAGTGATAAGGAAAAAATACAATCCGACAGACGTAACTCAAAGGTTGTTTGATGAAAAATTTCCAACTGTATCCACAATGGCCTTTAAGGTGCTGTCTAATTTAGGAACCTATATTACTGGACCTTTAATATTTTATCTTTCAGTGACACCTGTAAGTGGCACATAAGCTATTGAAAAGGTGGAGACATGTATTAGTAGAAGGAGTTTTCCTCATCTTGGATTTTCATATGTTATAGAAATCATCAATCCAATTACTATCTTTTTGTGTTATACATGCATATATTTTATGTCCATTTATAATATTGTCCATATGCAACATATAATATTGCATATGTATGTATTCTTCTATGTACATAATATATGTTATATGTGTGTTGCCTATGTATATATATCTATGTATATTTGTATAATGGTTTCTTGGCAAAGATAATGGAATGATTTGCTATTTTCTTCTCTAGTTCATTTTATAGATGAGGAAATAAAGGCAACCAGAGTTAAGTGACTTGCCTATGATTATACAACTGCAAATATCTGAGGTCAGATTTGAATTCAGGTCCTTCTAACTCCAGGGAGTCAATCCATTTCTCCATTTAACTGCCCTTTTAGAAATGTATGATATATAGGAATATATAATGATTCATAATTGAAAGGTCCTTCTACCAAGTCAGAACATTTGTGAGTATTTTGGGGTTGTTTCCTCCCTATATGTTTCATAGTGAAGAATAATCTTTTAATTGTCTGCTGAACTGGAATTTAATGTGCATAAAGAAGTCAAATCATGTTCTCTCAGGGCAGCTACATGGTGCAGTGGATGGAGTATTAGGTCTGAAGTCAGAAGGATCTGCGTTCAAATCTGTTCTCAGATATTTAACATTTACTAGTGTGTGATCCTGAACAAGTTACTTAGCCCCAATTGCCTCTCCCCTCAAAAAATTTTATGTTCTGTGATGAACATAATGTTGATGATGATGATGATGAGAGATGAGAGATGGTGATTAGAGGACAGAACTTCTGCAAGGGGAGAGGGGGTAAGGAACCTTGGGCCAACATTACCTATGCTGATTTGCCATGTACTTCGCACATGGATGGACTTGCTCTTTTTAATCTTGTTTTTATTCTTTCCTTATCTTAAATGAGGCAACATTAAAGGAGGAATTACTATGTAGTGGCTGCATAAGTTTTGAAAGGTTATAAGAACCTCCAGAAATCTATTATCTAAGCTTTAAGAAGACAACCCTACAGAGAAGTTTGTATGACATATCCTATCGTCAGAATAACCTGACAGGTGATATACTATGTCTTACAGACAAGAAAATACTAACCCATCTGCTACAACCAGAAATGAATCAGTGCAATAAAGAATGTTTATTGCAGGCAACTTAATTTTCAACTCATTATCTTCAGGACTAAGTTGGGAAAAGAAGATGTTTGGATTTTTTTATTATTATTTTTGTTCTTGCTATGTTTTTGCAGTAAATATACCTTTGTAAAAGCAAATTAATACTACTTAGTTAATAATGGTATTGAGATTAAATGATGTGTTGTTATTGTTCAGTGACTTTTAGTCATGTCTGGATCCTATTTTTTGTGATACTATTTGACGTTTTCTTGGTGGTTTGCCATTTTATTCTTCAGTTCATTTTATATATGAGAAAATGGAGTCAGACAAGGTTAAGTGGCACAGTTAGTAAATGTGTGAAGCTAGATTTGAACACAGAAAGATGAGTATTCTTCATTTAGACCTGGCACTCTATCCACTGTACCACGTAGCTGTTCAAATGATTAAATAGGCTTAATTATAATGAGGCAGTAATCACTGATAAGAATTCACTGACTGGACACACTATTCAATAACCTTAGAAGAAACTTGTTGTCCTTCATAGGTACCTCCAGGACTCTGAAAGAAAGATATGCCAGATTCTTTTTGGGTATTCCTCTAGTACATATTTAATTTCAGTTATTCTGCCAGTTTTCATGAATGCACACATACTTGTAAATGTATGTGCACACACATAGGTATATATACCTATATTTTATATATAAGCACATGCAATATATGTATGTTCATTGTGTATATACATATTTACTAGGCTAGGCATGTCCTTATCTAAATATAAGTATTTTATGGAAGAAAATGCAAAAGGAGATATTGGAGAAGATATAATGAAACATCTTTCTTCATTATGGCAAAAATGTGGCTGTTTCTATAAAATAATACTGCATATAGCCTGGAAAGTTTTCTGTATTTTATATTTTAATCATTTTAAAATTATTATTAGAAATTCATTCCAAAGGGAATTGGTTGTAAAATTTGATGAAAAGAAAAAAAATTCTATAATTAAAATATCTTATTAAAAGGAAGAATTACTTAGATCATATATTTATTTGCAGCAGAACAACATTTTCTTCTTGATATATTATGAGGAATTGGTCCTCTATTCTAATCCAAATACAGATTATGTTGTTTTGATATGAAATATTTGACCTATTATTAATTTTATTGGCATAGTCATAAGGGAAAATGCTACTGAAATCAAATTTATATACAGAGAGTTCCTGGGACCTGTGATTAAGGCATAGATGAATAAAACTTTATTTTTATCATCCCTAATCCATCATTATTTAAAAGTCTCTGATACATTTTTATTACATTCACCATGCTTTTAAGATAGCAGTGTAAGATTCAGCAGCATATTACTGACCTGAAATTAGAGTCATTCATTATCCCAAAAAAGAGAGTTTATTGCAGTAAAAGGAGAAATAAATAAATTTGATTGCCTGTGTGATAATTTAACAATTCTTCTCTTTTTGCATAAAATTATATTATTATGAACTATGTATTGACCAATGATTTACTCTGAAGCAATTCTCTTTGTAAATTGAATTAAACATGCTACTATATATAAAAGTTAATAAACTAGAGTTGGATTTTGCTCTTTGAAGTCTTTAATATAAACATGCCTATCAAGCAAGAATGAGGGATGGTGTCACTTCTGGTAAATCAAAGTAATATGTTTATGTCATCAAAATGTCTCAAACTATCATCATTAGCATCTAACATTTTTATTTCTAGAATGCTTTGTTGTCAAGTTAGTTTATCCTTCAAATTACTGCTCCAGGCACCTTTCTGTTCTTGGCTCCATTTCATCATCAACTAACATAATCAACTAACTCTCAATTTAAGAGTTTTGTGAAAGTACACTAAGATTCTCAGATTAGCTTTGAGATTACTAGTTGTGCTCTCATACACAAATAGACAATGGGAAAAAAATATCAATGAAACAATGTTAATCCTAGAAAAGAGATAACTAAGTAAACGTCCAGTTTCTGTCATGATGGAGAAGATATGCTTAATTATATTCTTCTAAAATCTTCATTCTATGTGGCCTAGATGTACCAGACCTAAAATATATCATAATGTGGCAGTCATCTAAGCCATTTGGTACTGATTAAGAATTAGAGTAGTGAATCAGTGGAATAGGTTAGGTCCATAGGACACAATGCTTAATGACTATAGTAATGTAGTTTTTGATAAACCCAAAGACTCTAGCTTCTTGGATAAGAACTCACTATTTGACAAAAATTGTTGGGAAAACTAGAAAATGTTATGGTAGAAACTAAGCCTTGGCCAGCATCTAATCCCCTTTACTAAGTCAAAATGGGTTCACAATTTAGATATAAAGGGTGATACTATAAGCAAATTACAAGAAAAGGGGATAATCTACTTCTTAGATCTGTGGGGAAGGGAGAAATTTATTACCAAAGAAGAATTAGAGAACATTATGAAATGCAAAATGAATGATGTTGATCAAATTAAGTTAAAAAGTTTTTGCATGAACAAAACCAATGCAGCCAAGATTAGAAGGAAAATAGAAAGCAAACTGAAGATAATGATGTGTTGGGGGGATGCAGAAAAACGTACATACTAATGCTTTATTAATAGTTGTGAACTGATCTAACCATTCTAGAGAACTATTTGCAACTATGCCCAAATGACTATAAAACTATGCATACCCTTTAATCCAGAAGTATTTCTATTGGATCTGTATCCCAAAGAGATCATAAAAGAGGGGAAAGGACCATTATGCTCAAAAATGTTTGTAGCAGCCCATCTATTGTAGAATGGCTCAATAAGTTATGATATATGTATATGGAATATTATTGTTCTGTAAGAAATGATAAGCAGACTACTTTCAAAAAAGCACGGAAAAACTTATATGAAGTGATGCCAAGTGAAGTTAGCAGAAGTAAGAGAACATTGTGCAGAGCAACAAGATTACTCTATCAGAGTTGGACTTAACTTTTTTTCAACAATGAGATGATTCAGGTTAATTCCATAGACTTGTGATGGAGAAAACCATCTGCAGCCAGAAAGGCCTTTGATTTAGATCCCACCATGTACTTCAGCATAAAACACTATTTTCATTTCTTTGGTAAGGTAACTTGGTGGTATATTGAGTAGGTAGAACATTGGCCTTGGAATCTCAAAGATGAGATTTCTTATATTGCCCTCTGTAATTTCTAAGCTATTGGACTCAAATCACTTTTAAGTGCCTTAGCCTCAGTTTTTTATTTCAACTTCACTTTTCTCATCTGTAAAGCCAATGTATTGGGTTAAATGTTTTTTTTTTCTCTAGTTCTAAATCTGTGATCCTAAAATAAGAGTTTAATTCAAGGTAGAATGAAGATTTTATTTTTAATAGTATTTTATTTTCCCCAATACATGCAAAACAATTTTCAGTATTCAAATATTCACCTTTGCAAAACCTTATGTTCCAATTTTTTCTTCCTCCTCTCTCTGCTCCCCCCAAGATAACAAGCAATATGTTATAGGTTAAACATGTGCATTTCTTCTAAACATATTTTTATATTCATAATGGTGTATAAGAAAAATCAGAACAAAAAAGAAAAAAATTGAGAAAAAAACAAGCAAACAACAGAAATAGGTGAAAATACTATTTATCCAAGAATTCATATTATTCTCCTGAAAAAAAAAACCCTTCAAACCCATGTTTCTTTGTTTTACTTTGCAATGGTATTTTAACTTTTATTTCATGATTACCATATAATGTAAGAGGAAATTGTTTCAGACAGGAGAAGAAATCAGCCCATCTGACCTATAAGTTACATTAAACATAAATGCTAATAGTAAGAGATTTACTTAAAATGAAGCCTATGCAGTGCTTTCTTCCCCATTTAAAATTTATTTAGACTTGCAACAATTTCCTCTAATATCATAATGGATTTTCCCAGGCAATTCACAGAATGCTATCTAATTCATATTACGAAACAATGAAAAACAATGTATCTGACTTAAGTTAACGTAAAAAATTAGTTTTATTGAAGCCTTTACATCAGTTTACAAATATATCCCACACCTACCCTGTCTAACCCTATCTTGGACCAGAGGTTTTTTTTTTTTTTTTTTTTTTTTTTTTAAGTTACAAAATCTAAGGACATAGAAAAACATTTATAACAGTTAATCAATTAACAATTGATTATCAATCATTCAGTTGGAACTTTATATAAATATTTGCACAAAGAGCTTGGCATACAAATATGTTTAATGAAATAATTTATTCTCAAGCAATTTTCATTTAACTGAGGAAAAATAAGTACATGTACAAATTTACATAAAATAATTATAAATAAAAGCAAAGTGGTTAAAGGTAATTTGGAAAAGAAGATGCTAATGTCTAAGTGGATCATAGAAATCTTCATATAAAACAGATATTTTTAGAATGAAGTCCATGAATTTGGGTTTGTTTTTTAATATTTTAAAAACTATGTTACTATTTCTGCATAATCTACACATATATATTTTATGGACATTTAAATTTATAATTCTGAGCATGGGTCACTATATATAATACAGATATATTATATCCATTATCTATTTTACATATACCACATAGTTTTATATAAAATTGTATATATTATATTTTATTAAATATACTATTTCATATATTTTATTATGTATATTTATGTACACAAACATGTATGTGCGTATATGTTTAAAATAGGCTTTGCTAGAGTGCTAAAAAAGATCTTTATATGTTGTATCTCTTCCCCATTCCTCCCCCTCCCACTCTTCAAACTGTGAGCTCCATAACAGAAGAGATTTTTTTTCCTTTCTTTTTATCCCAAGCACAGTTCTTTGCACATGGTAGGCATTTAGTCAATAGTGGTTGACTGACAGAAAGAAAATAAGGATACCAGATGTAGAAGGTGGTACTTGATATTCATCTTGAAGGAAGAAATGGCCTCTATGAGATGGAGGTAAATACAGTTGATCCTAGGCATTTAAGATATATAACACTAAGTTAGAAGATGAAATATTCCATATGCATTGTTTCCCCACTTCTTTAGTAAAAGGTGCATTTTTCTTATGGCTTTTCTAGTATGCATTTTGCCATAATTACACTGCATTAAGATTTATTTTTACTGTTCTTTCCAAATCCATTGTTTATATGACTTTCTTTTCTCATTCCCCTTCACTCTGTGGCAGTTTGTATAGCCATATTTTTCTGACATCTTCAATTTTTCATTTTTACAACTTAACAGTATTCTATTATTTTCATATACTATAGCTTTCTTTGTCATTTCCCAATCAATGGGGAATTACTTTGTTTAAATAATATGCCTTGATATATTTTGATATATCTGCAATCTTTGTTTTTTGTCTTTAACCTCACTGAATTACCTGTCTAGTCATGGAATTCCTGACTGAAAACACATGAACATTTTACACAATTTTTAACCATTTATTTTAAAACATAATTACAAAGTATATTTGACATTTGTTGGAACTATTCACTCTATTAGTGTTCTTATATTTTTACAGCTGCTCTTACATTTTCTATTTCCATTTTTGTGTCTTTGCAAATCTGTTAATTTTAAGTACAAATTGATTTCATTCACATTTCTCTTATCATCAGTGATTTGAAGCAATCTCTGATATGGTTAGTCTGCAATATAAATCTTCCAAGCTTTTCTAACTGCATCCCTTTTGTGATTTTTTGGAGTGGGGCAATGATATTACATTACATGCATACATCATAATTTATTTAGCAATTCCCCAAATGGACAACAACTACTTTTTACCAGTTATTTGCTATGATTATTATTATTTGCTATAATACAATTATATTTGATTTCTTTCTCTATATATGTCTGTATATAATAGTATAATTGGCTTATAGTATATCCCCCATTTAGTGACTTTTGAAGTGTAATTCAAAGTTGTCTTCCAGAATGTTTGAACTAATTCACAACTCCATTAAGGATGCATTAGTCAGACTATCAGTCAACAACTATTGATTAAGTGACTGCTCTGTGCAAAGGATTATGCTTGGAATACAAGGAAAGCCAAAAAACAAAAAAAAAATCTGTGATGTCAAGGTACTCATAATTTGAAATGTTGGAAGTAGGGGACTGAGGGGAGGGGAGATACAAAATACAAAGAACATGTACAAATAATAAATATGAAGGATTTTATTATCTATTATCAACATTGAGTAGGTAGGTGACATGTTTAAACCTATACTTTAGGGAAAATCAGTTTGACTACTGAGTAGAACCTGGAGTCAACAGGAGTTGGAAGAAGTTTGAGTCAGGGAGGAAAATGGAAGACTATAATAATAGTAACAGTAAATCAAGCCTTGATTTGTATTCATTGATAATTTCTGTGGTAGAAATGGTTGAACTGAAAATTTAACAATAGACTTCCAGAGCCAGTTTGAACTGGATTTAGTGTACTTGAAAAAAGTGTTCCAGATTTTTCCATTCCTCTGAAACCCAAAGATAACTTCCTTTGACTAATTTGCAACAGCTTGAACTTTGAATTGGGAGTGTCAATAATAGAGAATTCAGCTATCTTGTCACGGAACCTTGATCACATTTCAAAGCTTCCACACATCTGTTTCATCATGTATTATAGTCCTTGTACATATAAATTCTTATATTCTTCAACATTTTCTTTGGATAATTGTATGGTATCTGGACAGACTTGTTAAAATTGTCCAATAAGAATTGGAGACATTTGTGGAGATATAAGGAAATGTTATAGTGATAATTCACATTTATATCATGCAGACTTACAAAGCGATTAATGAATATTATCTCATTGGATGGTCAACCCAAACCTGTTAAGTAAATGATATTGTTCTTTACCATAAGATATTATTTCCATTATTTTTATGAAGATCAGTGGGTTTGGATTTGAAGAGGTCTGAGTTCAAATTCTGCATTTGACATATACCAGGAACCAGTTACTTTACCTCTCTGAACACAGGTTTCCTCATCTATAAAATGGAAGTAATAATGGTTGTGTAGGTATCATTAGATTGTAATCTCCTAGGGGCAGGGACTGTCTTTTGCCTCTTTGTTTTATCACCTGTGCTTAATACAGTGCCTAGAACATAGTAGAGGCCTAATAAATATTTATTGATTGATAGGCTCCTTGTGAGGATCAAATGAGATAATATAGTTGATGTATTTTGCAAACCTATATGATCAATTATATGTCATTTTCTAGTTTGAGTATACCTTTTTAAGGAGTTTGGATTCTCTATAGGAGAGGATGCTCCTTTGGTCTCCATGGGAAAATTTTCCCTCAAGTCTAATTCTAGTTCAAGGATGAAACAACATTGCTTCAGTAAATTTTCATTTTCATGGAATGGATTGGAATCTAATGTCATTCTGTCAAACTAGATTTTGGGGGGGATTAGAAGCTAGCCATTTACAGTTAAAGATTTATTGAAAATAATACTTCAGGAAGGGGCGGAGCCAAGATGGCGAACTGCGGACACCTTTCTCTGTGAACTCCCGGGACATTCCCTCAAACCCAGACAAAGTA
>JAJPUD010030317.1:0-13248 GCA_023553655.1 Myrmecobius fasciatus
TTTTCCCCTCCTTCCCCCCACCCCTAGATGACAGGTAATCTAATACATGCTAAATAGGATAAATTATATGACAAATACAATACATGTATATCTATACAGTTATCTTACTGCGGAAGAAACATCAGATCTAGAAATAGAAGAAGAAAAAAACAACCTAAGAAGGAAAACAAAATGCATGGAAATATTCATTAAAAGCGTTAAAATGCTGTGTTGTGGTTCACACTCAGTTCCCACAGACCTCTCTCTGTTTGTATATGACTATCTTCATTGCTGAACAATAGGTACTGGTTTGAATCACATCATTGTTGAAGAGAACCATGTCCATAACCCTAAATGCACCATTCAATTTCCTCCAGAGATCTGTCATACCTAACTTTTCTAACATTTTGTTTATCTCCCTAACTTCTTTCTTATTTATTTTGTGGTTTGATTTATCTAATTCTGAGAGAGCAAGGTTGAGATCCCCCACTAGTATAGTATTACTGTCTATTTCTCCTTGCATCTCTGTTAGTTTCTCCTCTAGGAATTTGGATGCTATACCATTTGGTGTATATATATTTAGTATTGATACTGCTTCATTGTCTATGGTACCCGTTAGTAAAATATAGTTTCCTTCCTTATCTTTTTTAATTAGATCTATTTTTTCCATTAATTGATCTGAGATAAGGATTGCTACCCCTGCTTTTTTTTTTTTTTTGTTCACTTGAAGCATAAAAGATTCTGCTCCAGCCCTTTACCTTCACTCTGTATGTATCTCTATATTTTAGATGTGTTTCTTGTAAACAACATATTGTAGGATTCTGGCTTTTAATCCAGTCCGCTCTCCGTTTCCGTTTTATGGGAGAGTTCATCCCATTCACATTCACAGTTAAAATGACTATATCTATATTTCCTGCCATCTTAATTACCCAAAGTTATATTTTTCTCTTCTCTTTCCCCTTACTCCCTTCCCCTCTCCCCAGTATTTTGTTTTTGATGACCACCTCCCTCTAACAGTCCTCTCCCCTTTAGAACCCTCCCTCTTTTTTACACCTTTCCCCTAATCCTTCTATTAATTTATCCCTTTTTTTTTCCTCCTTTCCCTCCTACTTCCCTATACAGAGGGCAAAGTTTTTCCCGGAAATCAAACGTGTCTGATATACTCTTTTAGAGCCCAATCTAATGAGAGTAAGATTTACACAATACACATCCCCCTCCCTTCTTTCCCTCAATTATATTAGATCTTCTATGTCTCTTTATGAGATTTTGCCTTGTTTTACCTCCTTTATTTTTACTTTATTTGCCTCCTTCCCCCCCACCCTTTTTTCAGTATGGTATCCCTTCCACCTCTAATTTCTTTTGCATTATTATCAAAGAAAAATCGAATTATACCTCCATTCTTTAAGGATATCTATAGTAGAAATATAGTTCTCAAGAGTTCTTTCCCTTTTACCTTTTTATGCTTCTCTTGAGTTCTGTATTTGGAGGTCAATTTTTTTGTTCAGATCTGGTCTTTTCATTAGAAATAGATGAAATTCTCCTGTATCATTGAATGATCATCTTCTTCCCTGGAAGATGATGCTTATTCTAGCTGGATAACTTATTCTTGGCTGTAATCCTAGTTCTTTTGCCTTTTGGAATATCTGATTCCAGGCCCTCCGATCCTTTAATGTGTAGATTTAGATCTTGTGTAATTCTAATGACAGTTCCTCGGTATTTGAACTGTTTCTTTCTAGCTGCTTGCAATATCTTTTCCTTGGTGCGATAGTCCTGAAATTTGGCCACAATATTCCTTGGGGTTTTAATTTTGGGGTCTCTTTCTGGAGGTGATCGGTGAATTCTTTCAATGCCAATTTTGCCTTCTGATTCTAAAACATCAGGGCAATTCTCTTTCATGATTTCCTGGAAGATAGCATCAAGGTTCTTTTTTTCATCGTGACTTTCAGGGAGTCCAATAATCCTTAGATTGTCTCTCCTAGATCTGTTTTCCAAGTCAGTTGTTCTTCCTAGGATATATTTCATATTTTCTTCTATTTTTTCATTTTTTTGTTTTTGTTTGACTGATTCTTGAAGTATTACTGAGTCATTCATTTCAATTTGTTCAATTTTAATTTTTAAGGTATTATTTCCTTCAGTTATCTTTTTTAGCTCTTTTTGTAACTGGCCAATTAAATTTTTTGGTTTATTGCATTCTTTTTCCATTTTGCCAATTTTATTTTTCAGTGAATTGTTATCTTTTTCCAATTTACTAATTTTGTTTTTCAGTGAATTGTTATCTTTTTCCAATTCACTATTTTTTATTTTCTAGTGAGTTGGTGACTTTTTCCAGTTCACCAATTTTGTTTTTCACTGAATTGTTGTCTTTTTCGAATTCACTAATTTTGCTTTTCAGTGAATTTTTGTCTTTTTCCAATTCACTAATGTTGTTTTTCAGTGAATTGTTGTTTTTCCAATTCACCAGACTTATTTTCCAGTTTTTCACATCTCTGTTGCAGGGCGATATTTCCTTCTTGCACTGCTCTGAGTTTATTTCCCCAATCATCTTCTAGCTCTCTTTTGAGATTCTTTATGCAATTTTCCAGGTAAGCCTTCTGAAAGGGAGACCAGCTTAATTCCACCTTTTTGGCTTTATCTGGGATTGTTTTCAGAATCTCAGGATCTGGGAACTTCTCTAGTTTCTCTCCGTAAAAGCTGTCTATGGTGAGAGCTCTCTTCTTCTTGCTCATAATGTTTAGCTGAGGTATCAGTCACCAGCAGGGAATTCTGCAGCAGCAGCAGCAGCTTCAGCAGCAGTGAATTCAATTTGCACTGGGGAAATTTGCCGAGTTGACTTCTGGTCTCTGGTTGATCTTGCTAGATCCGCACTAGGACCACACTTTCAGCTGCTCTCAATCCACCCTTTATCAAAGGTAGACCTGCCAAAGCACCTGCCTGCAAGCAGAGCAAAGTGGCCCAAGCGTCTCCTAGGGACTTCCTGGCAGCCTAAAATCTTCTGGTCTTTCCCAGCCCCGGACTTGCACCCCGGCTGTGCCCTGGCATCTGAGCGCTGGGATCTGCTCGATCCCCTGCCCGTCTAAAACTAACCTCAGGAGTTCTTTCAAAGTAGATATTTGATAGAAGTGCGTTGTAGTCCAAGTGTTCGGTGGCGCCCTCACTCCAGAACCAGTTTGGAGGCTCAATTTGTCTTGGTCTGAGGGAAGGTCTCAGGAGCTCACAGAGAACGCTGTCGGCAGTTCGCCATCTTGGCTCCGCCCCCCCCGAAAAGCATTTTAAAGAAGATTTAAGGCTCATTGCATCATGGATTGTGTCAAAACATATGCAAATCAGGTCACTCACTTGGATAGATATTGTATGTTCTATAGTTGGAAAAAAAATGTTTGCTAGCAGTTGAGAGAGAAGTAAGGAAATGTTGCTACTAAAAAGATGTGCTCGAGATGAATCTAGAAGGAAAGCAGAAGTTTCAAGTGTTTGTGGCAAGGAAGGAGACATTCTATATAAAAGAGAAAGTCAGTTATGTAAACAATGGATAGATGAACTATTTTATCCACCTATTTATCGATCTGTTTCACAGAACTTTAAATATGCAATTTGGAATAAATTTGAATAGAAAAAAGGATAGTAATTTGACAAGATAATTTCTATTTGAACTCCATCAAAAATATGATGATGATGAAAATGATGATGACAGTGGTAAGTGGCAGTGGTATTAAATGAGAAAAGTGTGAGAATGTGATTTAGAAGATGTAGATTTTGTTATTAACTTTAATACCAATTCTTGATGTAAACTTTGGTAGATCACTTTCTATTTCCTCTGGATCTCAGTTTATTATTTTTATTCTCTCTCTCTCTCTCTTTCTCTCTCTCTCTCAAATGCTAGGGTTCAATGAATTCTAATTACATATGTCAGTTAAGAATAACAGGTATTTTGCATAGTGTTTGCATACTTTTGACATACTCAAATTGGATGACTTGAGCTTTTCTAGTGTTGTGTTCAATAATTATGATTCCTTTAGAATTTCTTTGTTTGCCATTCTATTTTTCTTTATTCATATCAATTTACTATAGTTTCTTTTTTCATATCCCTTTTATAAGCAACATAGTCCAACAGGTAATGAATATTGTGGGGATGATCTCATGGTTCTTATGTGCTATAAAAAGAACTAGAGGATCTATTCTCGACCACCCCTTTCCCCACATCATGTTTGTTGAGAATGGACAGGCACCTATACTCACAGACAAGGACCAAAGCTGAAATTCTGCCCAGCATGCCTGGTGACACTAACCAACAGTGTTTACTTTTTAGATGTATATGCCACAGGGGGATATCACTGTTAAAAGCATTACTAGTGAGGATTTATTTTTTGGTTTAGGGGTGAGAAGATCTACATCTGTTTTAGAAAAAGCAAATGAAAACCTCTGAGCTGCTCTTGATTCTGCTGCTTCATAACCATGACACTTCTTCATCACATTTTCCAGGTGAAATGATGATGTGTTGGAAAACATTAAGGGTAAGACACTCTAATGGAATTTCAAGTGAATAACTTATTACTTTTCATATATATCAAACCCAGTAAACTGAGTCTCAAAATCAACTGTAGTTGGTTCTGAATTTCTACTGCATAAAATTTAGAGAATGGATACATTGCAAACTACACTGGTGAAGTCCTAATAAGATTTCTGATCTATTGAAGTCTCTGAATGCTGTATTTAAAGATGAATATATTTATAACGAAAATCTTCATTGCCATTCATAGAAATTCAATCTATAAAACTATATATGCTATATAAATCCAAATCCTCTGTTTCTATTCATTTGTCCACATGACAAACATGAAAACAGAATAGAAAAGATTCAAATTTAAAGAATGACAGAGGTCACTCTAGAAAATAAAATTCAGTGCAATTTATAAAGGAGTCACAAAACAGTTATTCACTTCTTTCTTCCTTCCTCCCTTTCTTTCCTTTCTTCTTTCTTTTTTTAGGTTGCTTTCTTTTTTCTCCCTTCTTTTCTTCCTTCTTTCCTTCCTTGCTTCCTTCCTTCTTTTTTATTCCCCCTTTTCCCTTTCTGTTGTGTTGATGCTGATGACAGCTTGAAGAAATTTCCCAGAATATTTCCTAGTGTCCACACAAAATGTCCAGCATGACTTTATGTTCTAACCTCTGAGAAGTATTGAGCAGCATCTTATTCCTTTTCCATTGTCCAAATGTTTTAACTAGATCAAGGACTAACAGCTCAGTGACTAAGAGAAGCGTTGAGTGAGTGGGGTTCAATGTGCCTTAAACAAATAGAAGAACTCAGAAAGCATTCTTGTTCCACTTGAAATACTGTTTATTGTCTCTATGGCTTACTGATATTTAGTATGGTCTTCTTTTGTTTTTCCTTATCTGATTGGAGCTTATATGATTATAAGCTCCCTGTTTCCATCCCTGAACCAAGTTTAGTGACTTGGATAGAATAGGAATTAAATCAATAAATATTAGGAGATATTAACCTATGGAAGTCAATTTTATGTAAGGGTTATAAAAATGTCAGCACCTATTAGGAGAAATCTCATGTTTGAAAACATAGATATCTGAAGTTCATATAGGTGTAAAATATCACATCCTTACTATTTTTTTATACACATAATCTCTATACACATAATCAAGATGCCTAATCCCACCACCACTCCTAAAAATACTTGGTGAAAGGAAGATGCAAAACTATTGTCAAGGATTAATAAAGATACTCAGATTAGGGGAAGTTTTCAGTTTTCTTCACTTTGAAAGACACACACACACACACACACACACACACACACACACACACACCCATCCCCAAAACAAAAAGGAAAAAAATAGTGCAAAAACCTTAATTAAAATCCCAATTCTTGTTGGAGTCCAGCTACAGTGAATATTGAAAGTTTGAATGAATATCTGAGGCCAGGTAGAAGATATACTCTGCAATCCCAATTTATTCATCTGAGTGTCAGCATTTATATACCTTTCAGGCTAGTGTTACATTATTACTAGCTACTTTCAGGTGACATGATATACCTTCCAGGATTAATGCACAATCCATACTTTGACATTTCCCTCTCCACCTTAACTATCAATACCAAGATTCTTTTCAAAACAGAATTGTAAATATCATTTTTGTGTTGCTCATCACAATCAACAGAATTGAAAATAGTTGGGATATTTATCAATACAGAGTAGTAGATAGAAGAAATTATCATAGTAATATATTTATCCCAAGTGTGTCTTTGATTCATTGTATAGTTAAAATGCCTTGCTCCTGTTGCATTCATTCTCCATGAAGATTTTCCTAAATTTACCAAATATGTCTTTATTATAATTGTTAGGGAGATGGTGAACCAATAGTTTGGATTTCTGGTCCTAACAGAGAGCAGGTCTCAAGTAATACTTGGACCAAATTCTAGTTGTTCATGGACTTATTCAATACTGGCCCTTTACAAATTCTAGTATTTATTTGGCTTTGGGTAAGTACCTTTATTTCACTGACTTTTTGTTTCCTCATCTATGAAATAGAAACATTAATGATTCTACAAGAAGGAATCTCCACTTTGACATTTCTGAAGCAAAAGGATCTTCTTTAAAAGTTATAATTGCTGGCCAAATCAGGACAAAATCTTCCAAGTGTATCTCCTAATACTGGTAGTTTTCAAAGAAAACTGTGGGTACCCTGGAAAAATGTGAACTATAGTAGGCAGAAAACCAAGGTTGCTTCATTTTAATAAAACCTAGAAATGCATATTCCAATTCACAAACCAAGGTTTAGATGAATAAAGAAAATTCCTATGCAGAGAATATAACACATTGAGAGTAATAAAGGAGGAACCTTTATACTGGCCTGTCAGAACAGAGACATTTTCTATGTCTTCTACCTTTTAAATAAAACACAAAGTCATTGTTTTTTTCTTAAAATTAATCAGCAGAGTTGGCCTAAGAAGTGATATTCCAGACCTACTAAACAATGGGCTCAATGTCTGGCTGCAAAAATATTTAGCCTATTGTGTGAAATCAGCCCACTGAAGTTCAGACAAGTTGTTTTTTCTCAAGCACGCTGACATTTTCAAGCTCATGTATTTGTAATTTTGAAACAAACCAGGACCTTGTATGTTACATTTCGTTTACAGCATTCACATGATCTTTGGTAGTTCATCATATTGAACCCAGACTTCTGGGGAGCCCTGGCATGCATCTAGTGTTTGTCCCAGGCTTTCCATTGTAGAGCTTTTGCAAACTGCTCCCCTTGGAAAAGTCACAGTCTAGTATGAAACTGTCCAGTCCTTGTTCAGCATAGCCACAGACTCCAGCCTGGGACAGTCAGACTTCAGGAAACGCGCTTGTCATTGTCAAATTCTGAAATGAGTCATGAGATGCCCTAGTTCCAAGCCTCCAACTCCTGGTCTGCATCAGATGTGAGATACAGACATCTGAAGTAGAATTTGACACTCTGAAAATAAGGGACAAAATTGTGATACTATTATCAGAATGGAGCAGGACACACACACACACACATACACATACACACACAAAAGACTATTTGAGGACTGGAGATAATGAAGTTGATGGAATGTGTATCATGTCAAGAACACTGACAATTTTCTGAAGCTAGGAAAAAATGAACAACTTTTGTTGATAGTGAAGGTGCCTTGGTAGTCTTTACCAAATTTATCAAAAGAATCACAAATGCTTCTGGTCCTCTTTTTGTGCCTTTTATTTTATTTTTTTTCTTTTAGCTTTGGGATTTGCATGAAATCTGACCTTAATATAGGAAGGCAGATGTGTATCCTAAACATGGTACAACTGACTATTACAACATCACTGTTGCACACATCCACCAGTATCTGATAATAAAGGTGGGGTACAAAGAGAACTGAATTCTGAATCAAAGAATGTGGGCTCTTGTCCCAGTTTTAATACCTATCATCTGTGTGATTTAAAAAAAAATCACCAAAGTCTTTAGACTATTTCCTCTTCTGAAAATAAAAATAAAATATGAATATATGAGATAATCTCATATACTTCCTAGCCAAAAATGTTATAATTTTAGTATTATAAATCTCTACCCTGTAGTCAGGTCTGAGACTTCTGAGAGGCTCAAAAAAGGAAAGGAGGCCCCTCCATCTAGGAGTGTGCTGTCAAATGTTCAATAACAGGTATTCCAAAAAAGAATGTACACACAACGCATTTTTAAGTTTAATCTACATTACTGCCATTTTCTCCATCACTTTCCTAAGCTTAAACAGTAAAAATCTAAGTTAACCTTTTTAGTTGTCTTATTTGTGGATTTTTGAAGCCTAAACTTGCACCCTGAAAATATAACTGTCAGTACTCCAGAGCAGCATTTAGGAAATAGCTCTATGATACCTCTATTTCTAACACACTGAGAATTTTTTTTTTATTTTCTTATCCATGAAGGATAAGAATGGAACATTTTTGAAATGTTGGTTTGAAACCTCACAATTTCAGTTTATACCCTGAATCCAGAGAGTTCCAAGAATAAATAACAGAATAATTCTGTCAAACAATAGTCCACATATTCTTCTTTTTTAAACTCAGCTCACCAGAAGAATCTGAATCAAAATGAAAATAAACACAAGACAAAAGGCTAGGTTATCTTACAAAGGAGAGAGAAATTTTATTTTCATTTGGTTTTTCTTTTTGTTATAGAAAACACTATGGAAATGCTTCCATACCAAATGGTTTAAAATAATAACACATTGACCCGTTCAAGCAGTATAGCAACTTCAAATATAGGTCCAAACCCTTTTTTAAAAGTTTATTTCATTTGGAAAAAAAGCAGTAAGAAGAAAAAAATAAATGCAAATGAAATATGAAACAAAATGAAGCAAAACTAAAAGAGAATATTGTTATGTGCTTAGCAGAACATCAGGAAGGATTCAAAATATATAACAACAAATTACCAGGTCAAGAAAGTATATGCATTAGTAGACAAAATTATATTCATGAATGTCCATTTTTTCTTTACTTCCTTGTAAATTGTTCTTTGGTTCTCCTTATGTACCTTATTTATTTTATTATTTTTCCCCCTTTCATCCTCCTACCAACACTGCCAAGCAAGCTACAGTAAAGGAAAAATATATTTGTATGTACATATGTAGATATATAAAAACATACACACACTTCACACACATATCCCACACCTTTGCTCTTCCTGCTGTCTCTTCAATTAAATTTTGCTCCATAACTTGCCTTGTTATTGCTTAAACTGCCCCCACCCAAAGATCTCTTCCTTGTCTTTTCCCCTCACCCTTTATTTCCCTATCCACCTATCCTTTCTCCCTTAATTCTCTATAGATTTTGGAGAAAGCTATACCTTTCATGGTATATATGCAGTGTTACCTATTGAATCCATTTCAGATGTGAGTAGGTTTTCAGAACTATTAGCCCACCCCACCCCCAATGTCTCTGTGTATATTTTTTTCTATATCTCATTTTTATAACCTTAATACTATTTTAACCTTAATTCTGCCCCAATGTTTCTTTGGAACTACCCTATTGTTGATATGAATCTTAAACATAAAGTACACATTTTCCTATAGAAAAGAAAAAAAAATTGCAATTTGTCTAATTTTAATTGTCCAATATTAAGTTCCTTATAATTGAATTTTCATATTGGCTCTTATATGTTAAATTTTCTGTTAAGTTTGCTTGATAGACAGTCCTGAAAATCTGCAAGTTCATTGAATGTCCATTTTTTTTTCATTCAAAATTATAGATAATTTTGCCAGATATGATATTTTTTGCCACAGGCCTAGTTCTCTTGATTACTAGTAGATATGATTCTAAGATCTATGCATTTTATTGTAGTTGCTGACACATTTTGTGCAATTCTAATTGTAGCTCTAATGTAATTGAATTTTTTTCTTGTTTCTTGCAAAATTTTCTTTTTGATCTGGGGGTTTCAAAATTTGGCAATGATATTCCCGTGTGTTTTCCACAAAAGACCTCTTTGAGGTGGCGATCAAAGGATATTTTCTATTTCTATTTCCCCCTCATGTTCAATCTTCTTGGATTGTTTCATGAATTATTGTGTCAAGGATCTCTTTTTGGTCACAGCTTTCAGGCAGCCCAATTATTTTTATGTTTTCCTTCTTGATCTGTTCTCTAGATCTCTTGTCTTATAAGATGTTTCGCATTTTGTTCTATTTTCTCATTTTTTATAATCTGTTTTGTTATTTCTTAGTCTTCAAAGCTACTCTGTCTTCCCCTTGCCCAATTCTCATTTTCAAAAAAATTATTTTCATGTTTGAGATTCTGTATTTCCTTTTCTAATTAGTTAATTTCCCCCATAAACTTCTTGTTTTTATTGAATGGTTTTTATTTTTATTTTTAGTTTTTCTTCAATGTCTCTCATTTGCTTTTTAAATTCTTTTTTGAGTTCTATAAATTCTCTCTGGGCAAGAAGTCATTTTGCATTACTCTGTGGGACAGAACCTTTTTCTTTTAATTAAAATGTCTCTGATGATGATGAACCCTGATCTTCTCAGTTCCCATAATATGTTTCAATGGTGGAGTTCTTTCTTCTTTGCTAATTCATTTTCAAAAATAAGAGGTAATAGTGTAATATCTTTAATCATGACATGAGGTGGAAAGTGCTTCAATCTCCCCTTAAGCTCTTCACTCTAACCAGAAATTCCAAAACAAGAGCTCCACCCTCCTGTAAGTGCCCACAGTCACCAGTGCCCCACTGCCTCTGCACGAACTGGGTGCTGATTCCTTATTAACCAGAACCACATCTCAACAGCACAGCTGGGTCTGGCATTCCCCATCAGTAAGTTTCACTCAAGCTTCTGGACGCCAACTGGACAAACAGTCTAGAAAGGTGGAAGTCTCTGTGATTCCTGCTGAAGTTCCAGCTATACCTACCTAGCCTGAGAGACCCCACTTGATGTTTTTGCAGATTTAGCCCAGAGGTGTTTGCATTTCATACAGGCTAATCCCCAGCCCAGGGTCTTTCTTCAGATCTTCTCCAGTAGTATCTGTAAGAAAGGCATTCTGTCCCAAACCTTCTTGATTTTTTCACAAGTCTATGTTTTTCCTGAGGTGCAAATTTGTTCTATTTGTGGGAGAAATCTGGAGAAGTTGAAATTTACCAACATACTCTGTCATCTTCCCAAAATCCTCTCCCTCCAAACCATTTTTGGGAAAATATGCAAAATGAAATGATTAATTTACTTAGGTTCATTTCCTATTCTGCTAGGGCTTTCTTGTAAGTCCCTCTTGTAACCACACCTTTACCCCTTACTCCTAACATAGGCTTGACAGCAGGTTAATTCCAAATAGCAAGAAATTCATTAAGAGTATGTTTCTAAGAATATCTGTAATCATGAATATTCATTTTATTCAGTTGGATCAATCATCTAGATATAGAAGGTTAGAGAAAGGGATCATATTCATGAGTAGAGTGTATAAGTAAGCAAGTATACACCAGAAATTTTGGCTTTCTCTTACAATTTTTTTATAAGCTGTGTAAATTGATCTCTATTAGTGTCATTACACTGACCTGTACAAAATTAGAAAGGGTGCCTGTTGTCAAATACTATGGCTTTGTACACTTTCCAATAATAAGTTTTTACAAAACACATTAGTTTCATTTGTGATTAAAATAAATGTGGGTATCACAGGCAGTATTTCATTTAAAAAAAGAGAGAGAGAAAACTGAATTTGTTAATTGAAGAAATGACTGAAGAAAAGAAAATTCTAGAGCAACTAGGTGGAACATTGAATAGAGTGCCTGGAGTCAGGAAGATTCCTTTTCTAGAGTTATCAGCTTCAGATACTTACTAGCTAGGTGACCATAGGCAAATCACTTAACCCCTTTTGCCTCAGTTCCTTATCTGTAAAAATGAGATAAAGAAGAAAATAACAAACTATTTCAAGAAAATCCCAAATAGTGTCATGAAGAGTTGGAAATGACTGAACAACAACAAAAAAATCCATATTCTTGCTTTCTCAATCATATTAACATTTGTAAGTAATTAAATTGATGAAGTAGGGAAAAAATTGAGCCCAGCTCTTTAGACCAGTACATGGCTCAACCTTTGAATGCCAAACTACTCAGATCTTAGGCACAGGGACCATAGCTCAATTTCTTTAAGATGATCTGAAACTTGGTCCTCAGAGAAAAAATAGGATCTCCAAACTTTCTAAATTCTAATCTCCGGAGTGGGGATCAGAAATTTGTCCCTCAGGTGCTGAGCAATGACTCAGTATAGTTGCACTGATCCCAAGATTGAGTAAAAAATATCTATTATGATGCCAGGGTATGTCTGAAATATAAACCCCAAAAGAATAATTCTATAATACCTACAAGCAAAACTTGAAAGAAAAACAAAATCAAGTAAGATTCATAAAAAATGATGCAAGAGTTTTAAAGTTAATTAATTACATTATAAATGAAATTAGAGTGATAGAAAAAAGAATTGGAAATGGAAAGAGAGCTGTGAAGGAATGCCTTGGAAAGAGATTAAGAGCTGAGCACAAGATACAGATTCTTACTCAATAAGCATAGTTACTGAATATTAAAGATAGAAAAAAAAACCTAGAAGTTAATTATACCATAAACAAGAGCTATTAAAAACAATTTAAAACTACTTAAATCAAAGAAGAAAATACAAACTTTCTTTTATAAAAACAAAAATCCTAAAAAATAGATCAAAGAGAGATGACCTAAGAATGGAAATCACATCAGGTTCAAAACAATTAGTTACCTTACTTTTCTTCCTGGAAATCCTCCATTGATACATCTAGTGTTTACTATTATGACCAAAATCTGAGTCTTCCTACCCTTCTCTAAGGAATTGCAGGAATATAGCAAAAAAAACTTATATAAAAACTTCTCCAAGTTATGTCTTTCATTAAACTCTCACCCCAACTGAAGTATAGTTAAATCCTGCCCCTCCTGTACCTCCCATATTCAGATACTTTGCCACTGTGGGTGTCCAATTTATAATTATCTTGCCTCTATTAAAGAGTGCTCTTGGTACTTTGGTAGTCTTCCTTATTTCAGGATGATAGAATTTTAAAATGTCTACCATTGCAGAAGAACAACTATCCCAAAACTTAGAGGCTTGGAAAGTTGCCTGAGCTATAGATAAATTAAGTGAAATAATGCCCAGGTTAACATAGCTAGTATATATGACAGGTGAGACTTGAATCCAGATCTTCTTGTTTTTGAATTTAAACAAATTAATATATCCATTAAGTCATTATGATCATTATGATCTAATAAAAAAA
>JAJPUD010030318.1:0-13247 GCA_023553655.1 Myrmecobius fasciatus
ATCCTTCAATGTGGAAGCTGACAGATCCTGTGTAATTCTAATGACAGTTCCTCGGTATTTGAACTGTTTCTTTCTAGCTGCTTGCAATATCTTTTCCTTGGTGCGATAGTCCTGAAATTTGGCCACGATATTCCTTGGGGTTTTAATTTTGGGGTCTCTTTCTGGAGGTGATCGGTGAACTCTTTCAATGCCAATTTTGCCTTCTGATTCTAAAACATCAGGGCAATTCTCTTTCATGATTTCCTGGAGGATAGCATCCAGGTTCTTTTTTTCATCGTGGCTTTCAGGGAGTCCGATAATCCTTAAATTGTCTCTCCTGGATCTGTTTTCCAAGTCAGTTGTTTTTCCTAGGAGATATTTCATATTTTCTTCTATTTTTTCATTTTTTTGTTTTTGTTTAACTGATTCTTGAAGTCTTATTGAGTCATTTACTTCTATTTGTTCAATTTTAATTTTTAGAATATTATTTCCTTCAGTTATCTTTTTTAGCTCCTTTTGTAGCTGGCCAATTGAATTTCTGGATTCAATGCATTCTTTTTCCATTTTGCCAGTTTTATTTTTCAGTGAATTGTTGTCTTTTTCCAATTCACCAATTTTGTTTTTCAGTGAATTGTTGTCTTTTTCCAATTCACCAATTTTGTTTTTCAGTTCACCATTTTTATTTTCCAGTGAATTGGTGATTTTTTCCAATTCACCAATTTTGTTTTTCAGTGAACTGTTTTCTTTTTCCAATTCACCAGTCCTATTTTCCAGTTTTTGATATTTCTGTTGCCCTGATCTCAATTTATTTCCCCATTCTTCTTCTAGCTCTCTTTTGAGATTCTTAATGCAATCATCCAGGTAAGCCTTCTGAAAGGGAGACCAACTTAAGTCTGCCTTTGTGGCTTCATCTGGGATTGTTTTCATAATGTCAGGATCTGGGGACTGTTCTATTTTTTCTCCGTAAAAGCTTTCTATGGTGAGAGCTCTCTTCTGCTTCTTGCTCATGATTTAAAGTTGGGATATTGGTCAAAAGCCGAGAAAACTGCAACAATTTATATTTGCCCTGGGGCAGTTTGCCGAGTTGACTTCCGGTCTGAGGCTGGTCGGGCTAGATTTGCACCAGGACCACGTTTTCAGCTTTTCTCAATCCACCCCCTTCCAAAGGCAGATCTGCCAAAGCACCTGCCCGCAAGCAGAGCAAAGTGGCCCAGGCGTCTCCCAGGGGCTTCCTGGGTGCCCAAAATCCGCCCCTCTATCGCAGCCCTGACTTCCACCCCGGCTGGAGTCCGATCGCGACCAGCGGCCGATTTCCCCTGAGGCTAACCTTCTCCGGAGTTCTTTCAAGGTAGATCTTTTATAGAAGTGCGTTGTAGTCCAAATGCTTGGCGAGGACCTCACTCAGCAACCAGTTTTAAGGCTTACTTTCTGGATTTGAGGGAATGTCGGAGGGAGTTCACAGAGAAAGCTGTCCGCAGTTCGCCATCTTGGCTCCGCCCCTCACCACTGCATATCTTTGCCAAGAAACCCCAAATGGAGTCACAAGGAGTTGGATATTCTTAAAAATGACTTTAAAATAAACACATATTATTGTTCACATGATCTGAATGCCATAATTCTCTCTCTCTCTGTGTCTCTCTGTCTCTCTCTCTCTTTCTCTTTCTCTTTCTCTCTCTCTCTTTGCAATATTTGCTTTTCCTCCAGGGGGAGAAATATATGGTTATAGAACCTAAAAATGAAAGCATTTAAAGGGACCTAAAAGATTGTACCATTGTGCTACTCCTTGCAAGAAGCTACTTTGATATCCCAAATAATTTGTCATCTATTCTATAACTGAAAAAAATTGGTGGGAAGTACACTATTCACAAAGGTAGCCCATCTATATTTGAGTAACTCTAACCATTAGAAAGGTAGAAAGTTCTTCCTTATATCATATAAAATCTGTTTCTCTCTGACTTAATCAAGGGCATTTTTTTCCTTTTTTTTAGAGAATTACAGATTAAAGCTATTTAATGACTGCCCTTCAGATATTTAAAAACATTTTTGATTCATCTTTTAATGACTAAATCTAATGACTAAATAATTTAATGATAAGTCTAAATTCTTTAATGGTTCATGAAAGTGATAAGCACTTATATGACTCCCACTGTGTGCCAGCCATTGTACTAATAACTATTTGAAATAGAATTTCACTTGATTCTCACAAATCTAGGAAGCAAATATTGCTATTATCCCTATTTTACAGTTGAGGAAACTGAGACAAATGAAGATTTTTTTTATTGTTATCCAAATACAGAAAGCTAGTGCATGCTGATCACACAGCCATTTAAAACTAGTGAGGTTTTTTGTTTCTTTAATTTGTTCATTTTCTTAATATAAGCTGCCTTTGATCCATTATCACTTCCATATGTACTTATACATTTGATTTTTATCAAGGTAAGTGCAAAACTCTATCTTAATCATTTATTAATTTTATTTTTTTCAATGTGTCCCATTTTTCTCTGTAAGATTTTTTGAATCTTTATTCTATTATACCAAGGCTCTTTTCCAGATGTATCATCTAAAATTTTTCTGTTTTCATGCAAGATATTGATAGAAATTAGTGAACAAAACACTTTTGCATATCATGTCCCGGGGTGATTTATCTATTAATCACCTCATTTTGGTTCTGGTTGATTGGCCACTTATTATCCACCTGTTTCTACTATCCCCCAACTTGTACCACTTCATTTTGTTCATAAGAATATCATGATACACTATTTAAAATGCCTTGCTGAATCACAGGCATATAACACCTATAATATTTTCCTAAATTATAGACAACTAAATGGTTTACTAAAAGATGAAATCGGATGACTTGGCTTGGTTTATTTTTAATAAATTCACATAGGTTTCTATTAAACAATGATTTCTACACAATACAGCTTATACTTGTTATTTCATTGTAATATGTAACTCTGTGATGAAGAAATTCCTTTTATTAATGAAGACTGACTCTATTTCACATTTTACATCTTTAAAGTATCCTAGAACAGAAATGCCAAACTAGGCCCTTTGGACACATATGGCTCCACCACATTCCCAATTTTAGCCTAAACCAGATTAAAATGCAACTACAAAAGACTTAAAAATATAAATAAAATATAACAAAGCATAGATAATGTTATATTTTAAAGCTAAATCAATATGCAGTCTGCAGGGATCCTTAGGTATGGCTTAGTGTCTCCTGTTTTTATTTGAATTTGATAGGACTGGCCTAAAGCAATGAAATGTTAAGGTATTTGATTAGTATCAGTTTGTATTCAAGATGAGGCAAGAATTCTGGTATTTCTTTCTTGGAGGCCAACATTTATCTGCACTTTGTTTTTGTAATGTTAATAAGACAACTGCTCAATTATCTATTATAGAATTTTACTAGGAGTTTACATTAAGCTAACAGATATGTAGTATCTACAATTCAGCTTTTTTTTCTTTTTCTTTTCTTTGACCCAATACTGAGCCATGCCACAGGAGGCCAAAGAAACAAAAGAAAAAACCATTCTGTTTGTGTTACCAATGTACATAATATTTGGACTATATATGAATTTCTTTTTAGTTCTTTCAAAAATTCTTCCATGAAATGAGACATCCTAACTGAAATTCAAGTAGGTCAATATTGAACTCCTTTAGAAATCAGACCAACTTGGCTACCACAGGACTTTCAAATTAAGACAACAAATACTCATGAGCAAGCACAGCACTGGGTTGTATTTGAAATTCTATAAAATTATGAGATCCTATAAAAACATAATAGGCAGCCTCAAACAGTTATGAATACAAATTAAAATATGTTTAATTGTTTTCATGGAAGACTGAAATGGCATTTAATGAGTTAATTGATATTATTCCTTCACTGGAATACCAAAACAAACCCACAAAGATCTTCTTTTCAATTAATGGCGAATTGCAAATATTTTAATAAAAAGCAAAATAATCAAAAGCACTCACAAAGTTCCCCAATTGGGGGAAAAACATAATGTAACAGAACCAACATATTGAAGATACAGATATCGGATGGTGAGGTCTGCACACACAGGGAGGAAAAAACCATCTGATATATAATTGTTATTGTCTCCCAGTCAGAGTGAGAAATACAATGACTCACCCACATTCACCAAACTCTGCTGTGACAGCCTGAATTGTTTTACCACTTACTGTGTGACTTTGAACAAGTGACTCAGTTTTTTCCTCTCTAAAATTCAGATAATGCTTTTATAGTCTCCCTCCTAGTTGTTGGAGGAAAGAGGGAATGTGTTTTGTAAGTCTTATAATTCCATAACAATGTATATTATTATTTTGTTGTTGCTTAGTCATTTAAGTCCTTTTCCACTCTTTGTCACTCCATGTAACCCAGAATAAGTATCAAATAAATACTTGTTGTGTTGCTTTTATTTATTAATATTATGCACTTCTTCCCATTCCCTAGAGGGGAAAGGAGAGGCAGCATATAAGAAAATGGGCAATATGTCATAATCTTTTACTATTTTCATCTATAAATCCAGCTCATGTATTTGAGTGTTTGGTTGATTGATTCCTGAAAAGTACATGCATTTGGAAATTTAATAAGCCACACTAGAATTCAAGATGAAGCATTCTCAGAGTGACTACTTAGTTATTGGCCATTATTGACTGAATGACATATTATTTCATTCTAGTTTGTAAGACGGTGAGTATCTGAGGTAGAGTGAATGCTCTCAGTGGACGAAATCAGATTTTTCCACTGATAATACTGTTTCAACATATACTAAGTTATCAATAATTTGCCAGTCTTGATAGAGTATGTTCTTTGAACATACTATGAACTTTGAACATAGTACCACTTTTGGTTCTTAATGGTCATCTTATACAAGTCTCATCCACAAACAACAAAAAAATAAAATTAGAAATAAGAAAGGATTTTCAAATAGTATAATGACAACAAGGCATTACTCTATATATGTTTTAATCATCACATAAAGATATGAAATTCGGACCTAATTTCTCAATTGATTTCTAAAATGTTCCACAACCAAAATGAAAAAAAAAACTAGAATCTCAAGTAGCCATGAGTTTCAAGATTTTTTTCCAAGTCTGGCAAAACTCCATAATGCCCAGACTAGCATACACTAAGGATATTTGAGTTAAAGGTGAAGATAAATAGAGATAAAAGAAGACGTAAAATCTGAAACTTCCAAATAAGTAAAACATGTCTGACATATAACATAAACTCTTTGGTTTTCACACTGTTTACTTATCCACACTGGATTATTTGGGGGATTGATAAAATGATTTTGAGGCTTGATACCTTTGAACCTCACTCCATTGATCTTATATCTCAGATTTACTGTTTTGTACTTTGTTGATTGCTTGATTCATTTATCACTCATTTCTATGTCTATGATTTTTATTTGCCTTAATTTTGATATTGAATTATTTTATTTAGGATCCCAAAACTAATCTGGTAAAAGTTACAGACTAAGACCTCTTATTCACTTCAAAAACAGTTTTGTTCATCAGTGACCATTAAGTCACATAGAGTTGCATTTTTGTGCATGGACCCATAAGTAGAAATTGTCATTCTACAGAAGCATACTTACGGTTTATAGATGAAACTTTTAAAAAATTTCAACTGGAAAAGGCTAATCTACAGAACCAAATGGTAAAGGAAAAGGAAAAATAATTGATGTCTATATTAGAAAGATCAAAATACCACATCCAGATCAGTCCATTCAATTTTTCTTTGAAATTTATAGACAATTTGGATATATAGTATTAATTGAATAGTTATGGTAGTCCTGAAAACTGCAACTTTATTGAGTTATTTTAAATGGTATTTAGTATCCTGAGACTAGCTAGCTATGCCAGGCATAAGATCACCTTATTCCTGACCACAAACATCCTCCTCTGTCCACAATTTATTGAGAATATAAAAATAACTTTTGAGGAGCTACTATGTTAGCTGACAACTATCTGCTTTCAGGTATAGTAGGTCTCAGTGCAGTGGTAACATCTGTCACCCAGGACCTCAGGAGAAATGAGCCTTCTTGATCAATACTCATAGTTGAATCAATTGACAGAACTTATCAAAGGATCTGACTGACTTGAGTTAGCCACTGCTTTCCATGAATCTGGTCTTGCTCTAATTGTAGGTAGACAGAGATTAACCCTAATTTACTCTCACCAAGAAAAAGAAGAAATTAAAAGGAGAATGATACATATACCATAAGCAAGATGTAAAAGTATTGAGGAAAAAAAGGAAAAGGAAAAAATCTCTATGATGTAGTCATTTTTTACACTTCTATGTCAACAGATTATTTTATGAGGTTATAAAGGTATTATCCATGGAGTGCCTTTTGATTCCAATCTTGAATTTAAGCTATTCTTATTATTTTTAATCTTATTATTCTTATCTTATGAAAATGCAGTTCAGGTAGAACTACTCCTGGGACAAATCACTATTTTACTATTATTCTTTCATACTTAATGTGCTTCAGACAATTATACAGATGAATAAAATAATTACTTTTTGTAATTATAATTGTGCCATCATCATAATCTTTATTTCAAGTGCAACATATCCATAACAGACTTCGTTATCTTTTTTTAAACATTCTTATTTCTTTTAAGAATGCTACATAGCATCCTCCAATTTATAGAGCTGAAAACTGAGTAATCTGGAATTTTTCCCTTTCTGTTATTTTTCCTTCTCTAACGTTATTAGTTCACACCTCTCTTTCTCTCTTATCTCGCCATGAGACTCAAGATCTTTTGCAGGATATCATTATTTATTGTATTAGACTATTGCAGCATCTTCCCACCTAGCATTCCTGCTACCAGTCCCTCTTCTTCAAACTATTCTTCCCTTGCTGACAAATTACCATTCTTAAAGTATAGATCTGGCCATAACCCTATTCTAATCTAAACCTTCACTGTAAATCCCTATCCCTTCTAAGATAGAACACAGGCCTGGAATTAATAGCTTACAACAATCACCCTTATTTCATACTACTCCTTATATACTCTGTTCTAGTCAATTAGTTATTCCCTAAACTGAATAATCTATCCCCTGCCTTTCCATATTTATATAAAATACTCCTCATGGCTGTACTATACTCCCTCCCTATCTCCAACTCTCCAACTCCTTTTTCTATAAGATTTAGTTCAGCAATAATTTTTCATGAAGCTTTCCTTCAAGACTTTTTGTATTATACTTACTTATTTGCATGTTCTATGACCAAAGTAGTCTGAAAGTTGCTTGAATACAATACTATTTCATTTTGGTGCTTATGTATTCAGCATCCAGCAAAGCATCTTGTATATAATAGACACTTAATAAATGTCCATAAAATTGCAGAGAGAATTGAATTCTCTCTCACACATGTTCAACTTGGATTTAGGGGTGTTTGGACAAAACCTAACTTAAGTTATTCCAACAGTTCAGCATGGAATGGTAATATAATGAGATATTTGTAGACCATTTAATAGTCAATAAAAACATTACTTAGCAATAAAAAATAATAAATTCCGTGAAGATGCATATACTAATTCAAAGGGATACATCATCAACAATGCTATAAGAAAGATATATGGACTCATACAACAAGAGGGATTTTGTGAAACCTGAGGACTTTTTATTCTTCATGGATTGAGCCTCTTATACTCCAGCTACCCAGAAAACCATCATCTGTCACTGAAGGCCCTTCAAGGCTTAAGTATGATTTCCTTGCCTACTTTAATAAAAACTCAGCCTATATGAAAGAAATGTTGCCCTTACCATTAAAGCATTTTTTAATAGATAACACTTCAAATAGAGGTCCATGACCACACCCAATTTCTAAAATAACCACTTAATCATGATTAGTTTTTTTCCACAGAGGCACAGATTATGTACCTTGAATTCATTGCTATATATGCAAAAGTTCTTATTAACATCTTTAATTAACAGATATAAAAATAAGTCCATCTGGTTTATTTTCCTCTTTCCTTACAAACTATAGAACAAATTTTAAAGGTATTTTCTAAATTGTTGGGAAAAATTTATCTGGTAAAGAAAAAAATAAATTTTCTATAAATATGTACTTTTTTTCCTTGCAAAAGGGAACAAGACTGTTACAATGAAATTTAATTACATGAAATATAAGTTGTAAAAAATACCTTAAATAATGCTAATTGAAGTGATTATGTGATTTGATATCCTTCTCTATAGAGAGAATACAGATAGTACTCCAGCAATATCTCTTTTTACTCCTACTCATTTCTAAGTTTGGAACATAATACAGAATAATATATCATTACACATGTTAAAATCAAGACATTTACAAATGGGTAAACCCATTGTAATTTGGGCAGAAATTGTTTAAGAAGGAGCTTTATAAAATAGTTCATTTAGATCTTTTGAATTCCTAAGTTTAGACTTGTAATTATACTTTTCCATTGCCTTGTTGCACGGTTGTGTATAAGAAACAGCAATAGCTTACATTTATGTGGCTCTTTAAGGTCTACAAAATGTTTTGCTCACAACCTTCTGAGGGTACATTTATTAATTTTTTCCTGCTCACACATGAAGAAAGCAGGGCCAAGAGATATAAAATGACTTACCTAGTCACAGAGGCAGTGTGTCTGAGGCAGGATTCAAAGTTAGTAAGCTTTTAACAAATAAAGATTATGCATTCTTTTTTACTTGTATCCTGAGTGCATAGAAAAGTGCCTAGAATATAGCAGGTACTTAATATGTATTTGTCATAGACAAATAAATCTTTTAAAGAAGGTATTCTTATTAAAGAATAAAATAAATACATGCATATGTGTATATGTGTTATTTAGTGATAAATATCTAGAAGTATAGAAAAGTAAAATATTTGTGGTGACTACTCTAACACCTCTCAAGTTGGATCAAATAAGGGATTACTCTGCTTGTGAGACAGAATATAGAGATAATATATAGATAATACATAATATCTTAGGATATATATATATCACATAATAAAAATGTATTCTACTAATAACCTTTAAATAATCCACCCCTAAAATCCTTCAACACAATTCTCTAGTCTCATCTTGTTTTGTCATATATATATATATATGTATATGTATATGTATATGTATATATATATATATATATATATAGAGAGAGAGAGAGGTATAGATAGATATATCACCTGTCCAACATCTCATCTTTAAAAAGTGCAACCAAAAATTTTGTCTCCTTTATATAATCTCATTATCAACATCACTGTTCTGTTTATTCTACCATCCCTGGATTATGTTTCCAACAGCTTTCTCTAATTCCTTTTCTGTTCATTCCAATCAGTTTGGTCATTCTTTTCATGTAGTGAAGGATATTAGATAGTTTTTTGGCTCATTGTCTTATTGAAATCTGCATTGTCTTATTGAAATCTGCATCGTCTTATTTCAATATGTTTCATCTTGAACCTTTACAAATCTGTTATTTTAATAACATAATTATTACAGTCTTCTGACAAATTCTTTGTTCATCTTGCTCATTTAATCTGCCATAGTCCTTGAAAGGATCAAAAAAGTTGTGGTAGTCACCTGCAACATTGCTCACTTCCCAATGAACCCCCTGTGACTTGTTTAGGAACAAGTAATCTGCCTCAGTGCCAGCATGGGCTACTTTGCTCACTTAGATCTTCAATGTGATTGGAGTTAGCAGTTCAAACTGTGTGAAAGAGTCCTAGCAGATGTGGAGGATCATTTAAGTGTTTGCTACTATCTCTTCCAATTTTTTTTCCTGAGGCAATTGGGGTTAAGTGACCTGCCCAGGGTCACACAGCTAGGAAGTGTTAAGTGTCTGAGACCAGATTTGAACTCAGGTTCTCTTAACTTCAGGGCTGGTGCTTTATCCACTGCCCACCTACCTGGCCTCTTCCAAAATTTACAAAGAAAATGGGACTCGATTTATCTAAAGGAAAATGAAATTACTATTAAAGTATGAAAAAAATGCATGTTGATAGTGTGTTACTATTTGTGCCTGAAGATCCCTTACACTATGCTCATGCTGCATGTAAAAATGGATCATCTTTGTTAAAAAAAAAAAAAAAAAACATAGAAATGTCAAAATAAAAAGAAATAAGTGAAATCTTTCACTTTCTCTCAGGAATAAAGCATATCCCACAAGACGGAAGTAGCCTCCTCTGGGCAAGATTTTAGAGCAGAAGATGTATAGATATAGATAAAGATACCAAATACATACATATATATATATAATATACTTACACAAATACACACATTTACATGTTTTTATACTTACATTTGTATATTCATATACATATATTTAATGACTCAGAGCCTTCATAGCCACTTAACATACTTCTTTATCCTGTTGTGTCCTTTGTTCATGTGTGTATGCACATATGTATGTACACATGCCTATATATATATATTGTATGAACAATGCACATTACATTGCATACTTACATAGATGTAGACATACAAACTTACATATACTTGTAATATGGCATAGTGCCTTCATTTTTGTGTAATCCTTCATTCTTTCATGCTCTTTTCCCTCGTCCTACCTGCCTTCTGACTGCATTCACTGTGGCAGTTCCATGAACCTTTTATAGGTTTTAATACAACTTGGAGATTTCTGGACCAAATTCTAGCCACTGTCTACATGTGTAGTGGGAGAAATCTTTACAATTGGAGCGCATTCTTTGGCGTTCAGTAAATGAATCAACTAACAAACAAGTAAACCACAAGCATTTAAAAAAGTTTAATAAACATTGATTAAGCTTCTACTCTTTGCCAGCATTGAGATAAAAAATAAAAATAATTAATCCCTATGCTGCAAGCTGTAGATCTTTGAGAACAGAAATTACTTCATTTTGTAATTTTTTTTAATATTCATGCTAGCAAAAAGTAAAAGCACACCAAAAAACTGAGTAGAGAAACAATCATACATGGCTCAAAAAGTTCTACAAAATATACGTATTATTTAAATATCTTGAAACATACCTTTTTTCCAGTCAAGACCAGTGAATTCATTTATGGGAATTCCCTCCTATATAAACTCTTTGCAATGATGTTAACTGGCAACTCATTTATAACTTTCAATCTTTGAGAATTATCTGAACCATTGAGAGATTAAAGGCTATGCCCAGATCACAGTCAGGATCAATACTTGAACTCATTGCATTTTGTTAATCTAGTCTAGACATAGTTCGGAAATACCTGTTTTTAATGCCACTTTTACCACTGATTTGAGGCACACTCTTGGGTAGGACACTTAACCTTCTGGAGTTTCAGAGCTTTTATTTCTATATGACTTAATAAAGCAAATGATCAAATTGATAGCATAATGGTACTTTGTCAAAATTCAAAGATTATGAAAATGTGTGATTAAAGCTAATATGAATTCCCATTATTCCAATAACAATGATTTATCTCCTTTGTTTAAAAAGGATAGTTTTTAGCATTGCAATAACTCAACAGCAGGTTTGTCTCCTCTCTAGAAAGCCAATAAAGGCAATATAATTTTACAAGGCTTAAAGTAATTTTCCAGTTGAGGAAACTGAATTGAATAGAGGTTGTGACTTGCTCAGGGTCGTATAGCTACTAAGTTTTTGAGGCTAGACTTGAACACTTCTGTACTCCAGTTCTGGTGCTCTCTCTATTTCTGCCCCCAAACTAATTCCTATCTTTCCACTTAAGCTAATCACCTTTTTCAACTTCTTGTTACTTTCAAGGGTATTGTCATGCTCTCAGGTCACCCAGATGCACATAATGTCATTTTCTACTCTGCATTATCACACATTCCTTTATACTTTCACAAATGTTTCTCATATATTACCTTTTCTTTTTACTCATCCACCTACTATCCTAATTTATATCTCATTATGCCACAATTAGACTATTATAGTAGCCTTCTAATTGGTCTCCCTACCTCACTTCTCTTTCTTATTCAATTTCTCTATAGAGCTGCCAAAGTAATTTTTTACTAAAGTACAACTCTAAAAAGTCACTTTCTTACTTTGAATCTAGTAGTTCCCTATTGAGTAGAATAAAATATAAATATTTTGCTTGATAGTTAAAGCTCTGTATTATATTGATTTTGGTTCTTTAAAAATTATATTCAGCCATTCTCCAATTGGCATCTTCAACTGATAAATAGTCAAACAATATGAACACTTTTCAGATGAAGAAATTAAAGTCATTTTTAGACATATGAAACAATGCTCTAAATCACTATTGGTCAGAGAAATACAAATTAATCTGAGGTACCACTACACACCTCTCAGATTGGCTAAGATGAAAGGAAAAGATTATGATTAATGTTGGAGGGGATGTGAGAAAACTGGGACATTAATACATTATTGGTGGATTGATTC
Organism: Myrmecobius fasciatus; assembly: GCA_023553655.1. Taxonomy (NCBI): domain Eukaryota; kingdom Metazoa; phylum Chordata; class Mammalia; order Dasyuromorphia; family Myrmecobiidae; genus Myrmecobius; species Myrmecobius fasciatus. The sequence continues at coordinate 12,348 of JAJPUD010030318.1, forward strand.
AACCATTCTGAAGAGAAATTTGAAACTATGCAAAAAGGGCTATCATACTGCAACCCTTTTGATCCAGCAGTATCTGTACCGGGTCTGTATCCCAAAAAGATCATAAAAAAAGAGGAAAAGACCCAAGTGTGCAAAAATGTTTATAACACCCCTTTTTGTAGTGGAAAGGAACTGGAAACTGAGTAGATGTCCATCAGCTGGAGAATGATTAAGTAAGTTATTAAAATGAATATTATGGAATATTATTGTTCTGTAAGAAATGATCAGCAGGATGATTTCAGAAAGGCCTGAAGATACTTACATGAACTGAAGGTAAATGAAATGAGCAGAACCAGAAGATCATTGTACATGACAACAATAAGAATATACAATGATCAATTCTGATAGATGTGGCTCTTTCCAACAGCAAGGTGATTCAGAAAACTTCCAATGTTTTTTTTTTTTTTTAATTTGCAAAACATATGTATGGGTAATTCTTTAACATTAACCCTTACAAAGCTTTCTGTTACAAATTTCCCCCCCCTACTCCCCATCCCACCCCTAGATGGCAGGATATCCACTACAAGTTAATTATGATAAAATAATTGACAAATTGAATATATGTATACATATTTCCACACATGATTTTTGTGCAAGAAAAATCATACCTACAAGAAAGAAAAATCAGTGAAAGGAAACACAAGGTAAGCAAACATCAATCGAGACCATGAAAATGTTATGTTGTGGTCCACATTTCACATCCCTCTCTCTGGTGTATATGGCTTTCTTCATTGAACAGTTGGAAGTGGTTTGAAACATTTCATTGTTGAAAAGAGCCATGTTCATCAGAATTGATTGTCATATAGTATTGTTGTTGCCATGTATAATGATCTCCTGGTTCTGCTCATTTCAGTCAGCATC
>JAJPUD010030319.1:0-13247 GCA_023553655.1 Myrmecobius fasciatus
TCTCTCTCTCTCTCTCTCTCTCTCTCTCTCTCTCTCTCTCTCTCTCTGTCTTTGTCTCTCTGTGTGTGTGTCTCTATCTCTATCTTTCTGTATTTCTCTCCTCTTCCTCCTCCCCCACAAAATTAGATATTATCTAATTTCTTTCAGACTTTTAATCTTTCATAATTTAATATTAATGGTATTAGGATAAAGTATATATGCTACAATAAAAACTAATCATAAGGAAATAGATCTCTAGCATAGTTCTTACTTACCCTTGGTATTTCATATATTTAGGAACACTAAAAGAATGTAAACTCCTTGAGGGAAGGAATTATTTTCATTTTTTTTCTTTGTATCTTCATTGTCTAGCATACCATCTATCACATTGGAGGCACTTAATGAATACAAGTTGAATTTAATTGAATTTTTAGAAGCAGAAGACACTATAGAACTTAGCTTTGATTGACTCAATACTTCTACTTGTGGAGAATTTCCACAGAGAGGTGGAGATTTATGAGCTCAAAATGTCCAATATATTATCAGGCATGCTCACTGTATTAGTTGTTTTGCCTTAACTCTTCTTCATTGCAAGTAGGGGATCATTTGGACAGTGGGGTAGAGGTATATTCAAGAATGACAGCTACATAAAAACAAATATAGCCTTTTCTCCATTAGGCTAGAATGGCCAATGTGCCAGGAAAACAGGCACACTATCACATTTAATAAAGCTCTGAATTGGTTGAACCATTCTGAAATGATTTGAAATTATGCTAAGATTAATTCATCAATTCAGTGATTAATATATTCAAACTCTTTAATCCAAAAATCTCACTGCTAGGTAGATACCTCAAAGAGGCCAAAAAATAGACAAAAAATTCCCATAAATACCATATTTATATCAACATTTTTGGTAGTAGCAAATAATAGGAAACAAAGTGATGCTATCAGTTGGGGAATGGCTAAACAAATGATAGTACATAACATAAAAATTTTCAGGACATCTTACTCTGTCAGCACTAAAAGGTCCAATGATGTTATAAAAGATAAGGCAGAGTAATGATCTGGAAGTGATTCAGAGACAGCTATTAAAGAAGCCTTTTTCATTGTGGCAAAAGCAAGTATCTAGAAATAAAGGTGTCCCCCTAACCCAAGCCAAGATTCAGATATACTAATGAATTCCTTCTCCTAATTCCCAACTAGCTGCCTCCAAGAAGACCCAGCCTATATCTGTCTTCTCAATTAGCAATCTGCATGTTAAAAATTCTTTCTACAGTAATCCATTCTTAGAAATCCAAACATATTTTTCTAGAGTTTTGATTAAAAGACACTTCTTTTGGGGGGATGTGGGGTGAGTGTAAAATTCGGTTTAATAAGTATCTGCAGCTGAAAAAGTGTCAAAACAGTACCAGAAATGATGCCCTGAGAATAGTTTTGAACTGTCAAGAAACAGGTAGAATCAGAGAAGCCAATAAAGATTTCTATCCCAGCTTTGTATATTAGTATGGTTTGGATAAGCAGGAAACTGTCAAAGAAATAGCCAATTTTGAGGGCCCAAGTTGAAGTCTGAGGGTCTAAAACTTGTCCATGCTTTGTCATGCTCAGTGTTATCAGTCAGCCTGAAGTGATGATTTCATGGCATCTTTTTCTTATCCTAAAAGATAATTTTTTTCCAGTTATAGATAAGCGAGTCACAAAATGAATGATGAGATTGGAACTATCATCTTAGTTTCATTGACTTTTTAATGCGTAGGCTTGATCTATACACATCTCTCAAACTAGTCAAATGATATGAATTTATTTTTAATTTTATTTTTTATTAAAGCTTTTTATTTACAGAACATGAATGATTTTTCTACATTGACCTCTGCAAAAAAATTTTTTTTCCAAATTTTTCCCTTCCTTCCCTCCACTCTCACCCCTAGATGACAGATAGTCTAATACATGTTAAATATGTTAAATTATATGACAAATCCAATATATATATTTATATATATAATATATAATTTAACATATATATATATATATATATATATACAGTTATCTTACTGCACAAGAAAAATAAGATCTAGAAAGAGAAAAAAGTAACAACCTAAGAAGGAAAACAAAATGTAAGCAAATATTCACAGAAAGTATTAAAACGTTGTGGTCCACACTCAGTTCCCACAGGCCTCTCTGGATGTATATGACTATCTTCAACGCTGAACAATAGGAACTGGTTTGAAAAATGATATGAATTAAATACACCATAGTGACTTTTATTTTGCTCCTCCCACTTGTCTCCAACCCTGAAGGTTATAATCAGTCCAGTTCTGATTATAACAAATTACATTCATATTGTTCTTAATGATTCACAAAGAACTTTATATACTTTACAAATACAATACAGATAAAATGAACATTTAATAAATACTCATGATGTGTAGAGCACCAGTTCTAGGTGTTGGGAAGATACAAAGTTTAGATAAGACTTTCTCCCTGGCCTCAAGTAACTGGTGGTTTCATTAAAGGGACAGATATAGATATCTAAAGCAATTTTATTTAATATTAAATGTGCATATTAATGAATAACACAATAAGATGTTATAATAGGTGAAAAGTATTGTGACACTATTGAACATCTCTTTCTCCTTAATATTCTCTTTGCTCCAGGTTTTTGTGAGAGTGTTCTCTCCTGGTTCTCCACCTAATTGTCTCACTATTTAAAAAAAATCTTCTTTGCTACATTTCCATCCATTTCATTCCCAGTAATTATGGATATCATCCAAGGATCTGCCCCAGACTTCTCTCTATATACTGTTTCATTTGGTGATCTCATCAAATGCCCTGGATATAATTATTATCTCTACGTTGATGATTCTCAGAGCTACTTGTCCAGCTCTAATATTTATTTTAACCTCCAGTTTCCCTCTCCAATAGCTAATTAGCTATTTTGGACTTAATTTCCCATAGTCATCTTAAACTCAACATGTCTAAGACTGAATTCATATTTTTCCTCATAACACTCCCCTTCCTCTTATTTTTCCTCTGATTATAGTGTTCCACCCTTCTTCCAGTCTTTTGGGTTCTCAACCCATGTCTCATGTTTCCTTTCTCACTTTTTCACCCCACATATCCAATCAATGGTCATAATATCATTTCTACATTCATAATATCTCTCGTATATGATCTCTACTCTCCTCTGGCACTGCTACCACCAAGGCACAGGAAGATCTTTATAATATCATGCCAAAACAACTGTAATAGCCTACTGATTGATCTTCCTCTTTAAATTTCTTCCCATTCCAAAATATTTTCAAGTTTTCTATAAAACTGATCTTCATAAAATGTACATTTGATCATTCGACAAACTCTAGTGGTTCCTTATGAACTTTAGCATCCTTTGATTGGCTTCTAAAGCCTCTTATAACTTGGCTCTTCTCACCTTTTTTCAGTCTTCTTATACATTATTATCCTCCATATACCTCTCGATCCAGTAACACTGGCCTCTTTGCTATTTTTTGAATAAGATATTCCAATTATGGTTCTGTAAGAAATGACCAGCAGGATGATTTCAGAGAGGCCTGGAGAGAATTGCATGAACTGATGCTGAGTGAAATGAGCAGAACCAGGAGATCATTATACACAGCAATAAGACTATACAATGATCAATTCTGATGGACATGGCTCTCTTCAACAATGAAGTGTTTCAAACCAGTTCCAATTGTTCAGTGAAGAAAGCCATATACACCCAGAGAGAGGGATGTGAAATGTGGACCACAACATAACATTTTCATGCTCTCTATTGATGTTTGCTTGCATTGTGTTTCCTTTCTCAGATTTTTTTTTGTAGATCCGACTTTTCTTACACAGCAAGATAACTGTAAAAATATACACACACATATTCGATCTGTCATATATTTTAACATAATTAACATGTATTGGACTTCCTGCCATCTAGGGGAGGGGTGAGGGGTAGGGGAGAAAAATTTGTAACAGAAAGCTTTGCAAGGGTCAATGTTGAAAAATTACCCATACATATGTTTTGCAAATAAAAAGCTTTAATAAAATTTTAAAAAAGAATAAGATAATCCATCTCTAACTTCTGATATCTTCATTGACTATCCTTCCATCCCCACCCCATGCCCTCCTCATCTCAGCCTCCTGCTTTCCTGACTTCCTTCAAGTCTCAGCCTTTCACAATCTGAAATCTTAATGTCTTTTCTTTAAAATTATACCATGTATTTGTCCTGTATATATTTTATTTTTATATAATTGTTTGCATGTTGTCTTCCCATTAGACAATCTCCTTAAAATCTATGGCTGGGTTTTTTTTTTAACTTTTTTTTTATATCCCCAGTTTGTTTCCCCAAATGCTTCTTCACTGATATGTTGCCTGAGAGATCTGAAGAAGATGGCTATCAAATGAAGAATTAGGGAATAGTTCTTGAAGAAAGTAATATTTGAATTCAACTGGACAATTAGAAATTTAAAAAGCAAAGAGAGGAAGGGAGGGAGGGAGGATGTCAGCCAGAGGAAATAGTCTGAACTAAGACATTGAGTTATGTATTAAAGTTCATTTCATATTGACAGAAAGTTGAACTGTTTTTCTGAAGCTTCACAAGAGTGGAAAGGGAATAATATGAGTTAAGGTTGAGAACCTAGAGTTGTACTAAATTATAGAAGATACTGAATGCCAGGCAAATCAGAGTTTACTCAATGGGATATAGAGAACCACTCATGGGTTTGGAGTATTGACAATGCATCCAAATCTATGCATAATAAAGATTATTCTGAAAGTGGGATGAAGGATGGATTGGAGATGGGAGAGAATGGATGGGAAGCCAATCAAGAAGCTAATAATAGCACATCCAAGTGCTCATTTGGGCCTGTATTAGTATGGTGCCAAAATGGGTAATCTGGCTGTGATAGATAGTTTGGAGATGGAATCACTCACATATCTGATTAGAAACTACATAAAACATTAGAAAAGAAAAAAATCACAGATAACCTCAAGTTTATAAAAATGGGAGACTGGTTAGTTTCTGGGAATTATGTCCACTTAATGATGGCAACCAGTGGTGTGCTAGTAATTTCTTTTTTGGAGATCTCTAGTTATTGAAAAAATGTACTCACCACACTTTTAACTTTAAATTGAATTGTTAACTCTTTTCCCATCACTTTTTAAAATCCAGATGATGAACAAAACAATAAATCAAACTTTGATTTGCAGCTTTGTTGTAAATAAATGCTTACCCTGAAAATTTAATAATCAAATTATCAAATAATCAAATAATCAAATGGACATACTGAATTTGAAATGCTGGTAGAATATCTGTATGAAAATGTCATCTGGGCAGTTGGAAAAAGGGATGCCCAAAAGAATGGTCAGGATTATAAGCACTAGATTTAGGTGTTTTCACCACAAAGATAGTAGTTGAAATTGTGATAATAAATTGGGTGACCAAGAAAGAGGGCACAGAGAGAAAAAAAAGGGCAAGTTCTGGCTCTAGGTTATCACATATATTAAGAGTTTATAATATAAATATAGAGCTGGAAAGGATCTAAGAGCTACTATAGTTCACTCTCCTAAATATGCAAATGAGAAAACTGAGGCTCAGAGAGGTTATTTGCACAAGTGATTTACAAGATTACAAAGTCAAGAGTCACATCAGTGAAGGAGTCATGGAAAGATGATCAGAAATGTAGGAAAACCAAGAAAGCAAAGTATCTCTGAAGGTCAGGAAGGAGAAAGTTCTCTTTAGAAAGGATGGATAGTAGTTTCAAAAACTGCAAAGAAATCAAAGAGATTGAAGACTGAAAAAAACCCATTTAATTTGAGTTAATTGAGTTCATTAAGATAATAGTTTCAGTAAAATAGTAGAGAGGAAGATAGTAAATGGCAAAAGCTTGGCTGAGGGAATGTAAAAAGTTTATAGTGTATAGATTTGTGCTGGAGCCAGCTCCAACTGGCTGGAGAGAAACAATTTTGTTAAATTTTCAGAATAAGCATTTACATTGCAGAAATTGGCAAATACTACATATCAGGGATTGATTTAAACTTAAGAAAATGATGGAAATGGTAATAATAATGATCAAGCTTAAATATGTTCCATATATATTTTGTTTTGTCTGAAAGCCTGTTTTAAACATATCAGCATATTTCGAGATATAGATGAATTTCCATGTGAAAGGGAGAAAAGAAAAGTGTGGAAATAAATAAGTGATTGGAATAAGTTCAAGGAAAAGCTTTTTTTTTTAATAAGTGGGGAATCCAGAGCATATTCACAGGCAGATGGAAAGAATCAGTGTCAAATGTGAGATTGTAGGTATCTGAAAAGGTTTGCTAAACTACAGCTTGGTCCTAGAAGACTGAAGAAAATGAATTCAAGGATAGAGTCAGAATGATTGTCTTTAATATGTGGTAGGGATTTTTCTATTCTTCTAAGATTTAACAAAGGAAGCTCAGAGTTCATTGCAGATGACCTCAAGATTCTTAGGGAAGCAGGAAGCTAAATCACCTGAGATAAGTGAGGGGCCTAAAGTCAGGGTTAGTGGGGAAAAGAGAGAACAGGTTTGGAAATACAACTGTGGTGAATGAGATCAGAATTTAATAAAAGTAAATTGGGAGGTTGTCAAGCAGCATCTCTACCAGTATTCTTAATAATCATTTGAAATAGGTAGAATAAGAATGATCATCCCTACCTCAAAGATAAGGAAGCTTCAGTTCAGAGAAGGTAAGAGATTTATCAAGCTGGAACTGGTAGGAGCTAATAGAGATGATACTTGAACTGAAACCTCTTAATTCTTTTTTTTTTAATTTTATTTTATTTGCAAAACATATGTATGGGTAATTCTTCAACATTAACCCTTACATAGCTTTCTGTTACAAATTTTCCCCCCAACACCCCACCCCTCCCCTAGATGTTAATTATGTTAAAATATTTGACAAATCGAATATATGTATACATATTTTCACACTTATTGTACAATAAAAATCGTATCTACACGAAAGACATATCAGATAAAGGAAACACAATGTAAACAAACAGCAATCAAGAGTATGAGAATGAAAGAATCCCTTTCTCTGGATGTATATGGCTTTCTTCAGTGAACAGTTAGAAGTGGAAACCTCTTAATTCTAAAATGAATGCTCTTTCCACTGTGCCATATTGCCTCAGAATGAAAAAATAGGGGGATTGGGATAGAGCTAACTTCTTGAGGTGGGAAAAGAAATAAGGTATTATAAACTGTAGCAGGATTGATTGTGATTTCCTCATAATAAAGAAGCTTTCATTATTCTGTAAAGTAGTTGGGGTTTTTTATTAAAATTAAAATTTATTTTGTTTTAATTTTGGGATAAAACAAGCATTTCCATAATATAATATAATAAAAATGATTATCCATGAAGCTGCAGATCTATTATGTACAACTTGCTATTCTTTTTTAAATGATCATGGAAATTTCTTTTTTCTCTTTATTTCCTTTTTTCTTCCCTGCTCCTTAATATAGTAATTTTACCTCTCTCTATCTCTATCCTTGAATAAGCCTAATAACTATTGAGCTCTAAAGAGAAAAAATAAAAATTGACTTCCTAGCAAAACCTTTAACAAACTCACTCAACACTAAGCTTTTCTCACATAATTTTTTTCTCCAAAAATTTAATTTTTGATCATTTCATTTTGTTTATTTTCTATTTCCTGACCATGTAAGAATGATCTTCTTAGGTAGAAAGAAATGCAAACATGTCTATTTTGCTAGATAGATTTGCATAGATTTAGAGTTGGAAAGGACCTTAGAAGTCATCTAGTCCCTCTGTTTTACAGAGGAGAAAAATGAGATGCATAGAAGTTATAGGATTTGCAAAATATCATAGACTTAAGTGCCAGAGCTAAGATTTCAAACCACCTCCTCTGATGCCAGTCACAAGGCTACTACAGTATGTAAGACATTATTCTGAGGAATAGGGGTACAAAAACAAAAAGAAAATATAATTCCTGCACTTAATGAGGTTATGCCTTGTCTAGATATTGTCAAATTCAACCACACACAAATAGCCACAGTATAGTTAACTAGCAATTAATCAACTAACATTTATTAAGCATCTATATGTGCCAGGCATTGTGCTAAGGACTGAGGAGCCAAAATGTTAAAAGACAGTCCCTATTCTCAAGGAGTTCACAGTCAATTGGAGGAGACAACACAAAAACAGTTATTTTGAACAGCGTACCCTGGAAGCAGAGCTGCAGTTTAGCAAAGAGTTAAAAGTCAAAAAATAATGAACAAATGGGAAAATGGTCATAGAAAGTTACTATGGTGACAAGGAAGATCAAAGCACATACTCAGAAGATAAAGTCAAAGTTTCTATATCCAAAACCTTCAAAAATATGTAAATTGGTCTCAGGCCATGGAAGAACTTAAAAAAGGATTCTGAAAATTAAGTAAGAGAGACAGAGGGGAAATTGGGAAGAGAAATGAAAGTGTTGCAAGAAAATTATGAAAAAAGAGTCAACTGCTTGGTAAAGGAGATAAACACACACACAAATATTAAAGAAAATAACACCTTAAGAAACAGATTAGGCCAAACAGTAAAAGAGATACAAAAAAAGAAAAAAAAAACAATGAGAAGAAGAATGCACTGAAAACAAAATTGATCAAATGGAAAAAGAGGCACAAAAATTTGCTGAAGCAAAAAACTCATTAAAAAGTACTATTGGCTAAATGGGAAAGAAAGCATAAAAGCTCACTGAAGAAAGTAATTCCTTAAAAATTAGAATTGTACAAGTGGAATCTAATGATTTTCTGAGAAATCAAGAAACAATAAAACAAAACCATAACAAAAACAAAACAAAACAAAAAGAAGACAATATAAAATATTCATTGGAGGAGCAGCTAGGTCTCGAAGTGGATAGAGCACCAGCCCTGAACTCAGGAGGACCTGAGTTCAAATCTGGCCTCAAACAATTAACACTTCCTAACTGTGTGACCCTGGGCAAGTCAATTGCCTCAGCAAAAAAAAAATCATTGAAAAGATAACTGACCTTAGAAAATAGATCCAAGAGAGAAAGAGCTTAGACAGCATCTTGCAAAAAATTATCAAGTAAAACTGAAAGGAAAATTGAAAGAATCCACTGTTCACCTCCTGAAAGAGATCCCCAAATGAAAACTTCAAGGAATATTATGGCCAAATTCCAGACCTTTCAGGTCAAGGAGAAAATATTGCAGGAAACCAGAAAGGAAAAATTCAAGAATCATGGAACCATAGTCAGGATAACATAAGATGTAGCATCTTCTACATGAAAGGATTGGAGGGCTTAGAATATGATATTCAAGAAGCTCAGATTAAAACCAAGAATCACCTACTCAGCAAAATTGAGTCTAATCTTTCAGGGGGAGAAAATAGATATACAATGAAATAGAGTACTTTCAAGTAGTCTTGATGAAAAGAACAGAACTGAATAGAAAATCTGACTTTCAAATATAAGATTCAAGAGAAGCATGAAAAGATAAACAGGAAAGAGAAATCAAAAGGGACTTAATAAGGTTAAACAGTTTAAATTCCTATATGGGAAGATGATATTTATAAAAACTTTATAATTATTGGGGCAGAAGAAGTAAATATAGACAGAGGGCACATTTGTGAGTTGAAAATGAAGGAATTATATATTAAAAAATAAAATTAAAGGGTGATAAAATTAAATTCACTAGGAGAAAGGGAAAGGAAAAGATAGAATAGGACAAATTATCTTATATAAAAGAAAATCTCATATAAAAGAAGCAAGAAAAAGCTTTTACAATGGAGGGTGAAATGGAGGAGTAAGTGAACCATACTTTTATCATAATTGGTTCAAAGAGGGAATAACAAACACACTGAATTAGGTTTAGAAATCTACCTTACCCTGCAGAAAAGTAGAATGGGAAGGGAAAAAAGAGAAGGGGGGATAATAGAAAGGAGGACAGATTGAGAGAGGCAGTATTTAGAAGCAAAACACTTTTGAGGAGGGACAGAGTGAAAGGAGAGACAGAATATAATAAACAGAGGAGGAAATAGGATAGAGGGAAATACAGTCAACAACTGTGTAATAATCGTGAAAACTAATAACTCGTAATTGAAAAAAATTCTGAAGCAAGTTACTCTAATAAAGGCTTTGTTTCTCAAATACATAAAGAGCTGAGTCAAATTTATTTTTTTAAAAGAGCCATTCCCCAACTGATAAATGATTAAAGAAAATGATCAAAGTGTTCAGATGATGTAATCAAAGCTATCTATAGCCATATGAAAAAATATTCTAACTTATTATTGACTGGAGAAATGCAAATTAAAACAATTCTGAAGTACTACCTCATACCATTAGATTAGTTCATAGGAAGCAAAGGAAAATAACAAATGATGGAGGGGATGTGGGAAAATGAGACATTAATGCACTGTTGGTAGAATTGTGAACTGATTCAACCATTCCGTGGAGCAATTTGAAATTATGCCCAGAGCGCTATAAAGCCATGAATACCCTTTGACCTAGAAATATAGTAGGTTGTATCTCAAAAGAGATTAAAAAACAAAAAGGAAAAGGACCTTTTCTGATGGCAAAGAATTGGAAATTGAGGGGATGCCCATCATTTGGAACATGATTAAATAAATTGTGATATATGATTGTGATGTAATATTGTTGTGCTATAAAAAATGATGAGCAGGATGCTCTCAGAAAAACCTGAAAAGACTTCTATGTAAAGTGACAAGTACTGTGTACAAAGAAACAGTATTATTGTAAGATGATTAGCTGTGAATGATTTTGCCACTCTCAGCAATCAATGATATAAGACAACTCAGGACAAGATGAAAAATTCTATCCATTCCCAAAGAAAAAACTGATGGTCTGAATACAGATTGAAGCACACTTTAACAAAAAAAAACTTAAAAAAATTTTTTTCTTGAATTTTTTAAATCTATGTTTTCTATTTACATAGACACTAGTGGCTCTTGTCTATATGTCTCTTGCACATAATATTAAAATGGAGATATTTTTGCATACCGAAAGAAATTAAGTGACTTGTCTGTCATCATTTAAATAGGTTGTAATTAGCAAAATCAAGATCTAAATCCCTGTCATTTAACCACAGGGTCATCTTTTAGGCCATCTAAATAAGAAGTCCTTAACCTTTTTTATATTTTATATGTGGTAGTGAAGTGAAATCTATGTTCACAGAATGTTTTTAAATGCATATAATAAAATCCACAGGATCACAAGAGAAACTAATTATATTGAAACTTAGTTATTAAATTATTTTTTTAAAAACCCTTGCTTTTATTTGGTTATTTCAGACACATCAGACTTTTTGTGAACCTATAATGGGGTTTTCTTGGCAAAGATACTAAAATGATTTGCCATTTCCTTCCCTGGCTCACCTGACAGATGAGGAAACTGAGGCAAACAGAGTTAGACAACTAAGTTCACAGTTACACAGCTAGTGTCTGAAGCAAGATCTGAAGTTAAGAAATGGTCTTCCTAATTCTAGACTCAATGTTTCTATACGCTGAATTACCTAACAACGCCTATCAAAAATATTTTAAAATAATTTTATAGACCTCAGATTAAGAATTCTTGCTTTAATCAATTCCCTCATCTTAGAGAGGAGTTAACAAGCATTTATCAAGTGTTTACTATATAATAAGCATTGTGCTATGAGATAAGAAACCATATAAAGAAGATGAGGTTAAATTTGCCTTTTACACAATTAGTTAATATTAGAGCCAAGATTTAAGTCTAAAATTTTCTTTTGTCAAAGGCTTGCACTTTATTTAGTAGGTCTAGCATGCTTCAGCATCCCTCTTGATATGAGGGAAACAGATTAAAATAAAATGTAAGAATACATAATAAGGGGCAGCTGGGTGGAGCAGTGGATAGAGCACCAGCCCTCAAGTCAGGAGGACCTGAGTTCAAATTTGATCTCAGACACTTAACATTCCCCAGCTGTGTGACCCTGGGCAAGTCACTTAACCCCAAGTGCCTCAGCCAAAAAAAAAAAAAAAAAAAAGAATACTTAATAAAATAAATAAAAATACAATAAAACATAGATGACATTCTATTTTAAAACTAACGTCAACATGTGGCCCAGAAGGATCCTTATATATCCAGATTAATGGTTCCTCTGTTTCTATTTGAGTTTGATACCATCGGTCTGTGCGAAGCTGCCTCTGATTCAAAAATCTATAGTCTTTCTATTATACCACCTACTTTATAGGGTCACTCTTGTGCTTTTATATTTATCTGATATTTTATCTTTTGGACTAAAATTTTCTTAATGTAAAATTGATTCAAGCAGAACTGGGCAAAATTAACATTGTATAAAAATTACAAGATAAATATTTTCATTTTTTGTCTTCTTGCTCAGGAAGCTGAATACCACTTCCCAGACTTGTTAAAAGAGATCTAGCTGATAGACAAATCAATTATGAAATCTTGAGTCAAAGGCTTGTGATGTGCCCAGAAACTTGACTTGTTTAGAACTTTTAGTCAGGATCCAAGACTCCAGGAAGTACATTCATTTTCAGTAGTGACATTAGGATGCCAGGCTATAGAGTCTGTGACAATCACTGTGTCTTTGAGTCCTGAAGGAAGAGGCTCCTGTCCTTGATGCTACAAAAATAAATAAATAAATCTCTCTGTTTTCTAGTTCCTGCATGGTCAAGATGGGAAGTAGGAGTTAGGAGGGAGATCCTGAAAGCTGAATAAACATCAGTGTTTATAATCAGAAAAACAGCTTCCTGGTTTGGTACATCCTGCTATCATTGGCATTTCAAATTCTTGTAACCAGCTGAGCTTCTCTACTATGCAGGGTTTTATCTGCATGAGATATACATGTAATGAGCATATTTTTTTTTGAGCATCCCTGTGCTTGGATATAATTTTGCTGGTACTATCTTTGTTGAAGACATCACTATTAAAATACCTTGTCCAAAATTAAGTAAAATCCACAAAAATCATTTTTTTCCTGCTGAAGAATACAATTATATTTCATTGCTTTCCTATATTTTCCTATACTAGTCAGCTAGGTAGCACAGGGATAGCTCTGAATCCAGAGTCAAAAAGACTTGTTAGTCTTGTGTCAGACATATAGTAAGTAATTATGTGTAACATAATATATATGGAAGGTGAGGTTAAATTTGCCTATTACACAATTAATTAGTATTAGAGGCAAAATTAAACCTACATATATATTTATGTGTATGTGTATATACATATAATATATAGTAATATAAGTGTGTGGTCAACAATGTATGTGTATATACA
>JAJPUD010030320.1:0-13246 GCA_023553655.1 Myrmecobius fasciatus
CCCCCCGCGACGCAACTCCTGGAGCTGAGGACTACAGGTCCCAGCGTGCACCGAAATATTGTGGTGTGGAAAGTTACCTAGGAAAGTTGTGCCTTTCCTCCCAAAGCGAGTAAAGGGTGCCTGCGCGAAGGCGGGGCCTGGGGTTTAGAGGTCGGAGGTCAGAGTACAGTTGTGGCGGGAACCGAGGCGCTCTGGCTGGAGACCTGGCTCTCCAGGGGCGGAGAGCAAGGAGGGAAGGAATGTAAAGTGAAGCTGGAAAGGTAGGTTGGCGCCAGGGCCAAGGCGTGAAGGGCTCCGAGTCTCGAACTTTAGGAAGATCCCTTTGGCAGCCGAGTGGAGAACGGACTGGAGTGGGAAGATATCTGGGTCAGAAAGACCAGCCAGCAGGCTCCCGCCACAATCCTGGCGGGAGGGAATGAGGCCCTCGTCCAGTCAAAGCTGTCAGCACTTACTAAGCTCCTATTAGTTTCTAGGCAAAGGCTGCTAGGCGGCGCAGCGGATAGAGTGCTGGGCCTGGAATCTAGAAGTTCAAATCTGGCACCAGACACCTACTAATTGTGCAGCCCCGGTCAAGTCCTTTAAACCTGTTTGTCCCAGTTTCCTCCTCTGTAAAATAAGCTTTAGAAGGAAATGGCAAGGAGCAGCTAGGTGGCTCTGTGGATAGAGCACCAGCCCTGAAGTCGGAGGACCTGAGTTCAAATGTGGCTCAGACACTTGGAAAAAGTGTCCTAGCCGTGTGACCCTGGGCAAGTCACTTAACCCCAATTGCTTCAGCAAAAAAGAAGAAAATGGCAAACCTTGTCTTTGCCAGGAAAACCCTGAATGACCCTAAATGAGGTCATGGAAAGTTGGTCGAAATTGAAGACTTAACTACAACAAAGTGTTCCAGGTGCTGAGGATGCAAAAAAAAAAAAAAAAAAAAAAAAGACAGAAAAAACGAATCTCAATTCGTAGTCTGATGGGGGGTCAGCAAGCAAACAACTTAGTACATACAAGATATACAGGAAATAATTGACTGAGGGAAGACCCTAGCATTAGCATTGGAAGATGGAATTTTAACTGGGATTTGATGGAAGCAAGAGTAAAGAGAGATCGTTCTGGCAACAAGGACAGCCAAGGAAAAAAGCTCCTAGTGGAGATCCAGGAACAGGGAAGGAAAGGAAAGAAATATGACCTCACCTATTCCTTATGAGTACTGTGATCCCCTTCTTTAGATTGGAAGCTTCTTTTTTTATTTGCAAGAGAATTGGGATTAAGTGACTTGCCCAGAATCACACAGCTAATAAGTGTTAAGTGTCTGAGCCTGGACTTGAATTCAGGGCTTGAATTCAGTGAGCCATTTAGCTATCCCAGATTGTAAACACTTTTGAGAGCAGGGACTTATTCTTTTTCTGATATCCTTGAACTTAGCACAGTGAATAGACACTTAGTGATTATTGAATTAATTTGAAGTATGAGTAGAAAGAAAGGGGTAGATATGAGGATGTAAAGGATGTCCATTTTAGGAGTCACCTTCCTGAAGATTCTAAAGTTAAACTTGAGGGGTTTAATGAAGTTTCAGAAAGAAAAAGAAAACGAGAAGAGGACCTAAGACTTGAACCTTGGATAGCACACACCATGGGGGAAGGGGAGGAATCAGGGTAATGATTCCATAAAAGAGACTGAGAAGGGGCCATCAGACAAAGGAAGGAAACAAAGAAGGGACCTAGACACAAAAACTCAAAGATGGGACCCAGGAGCAGAATGACCAACAATGTGAGGTGGACATTTAGAGATCACTGGGAACTCTGGGGAAAAGTTTACTATACAGTGTTGAAATCAGAAGCCTCTTGGCCAATAGTTGTGAGGAGTGGAAGATGAGAAAGTGTTGTCCTGGAGAATATACCCCTTCTGGGAAAGGGAAAAGAGATAAAGGATAATACACACACTAACCTGCTCTTGCTCACATACCCACATTTCCTATGTTATCTATACGGTACACCATGCACAGAAACACTTGACTTCCTCTGCATACATGCATCTCATCTCTTGCTCCCATATCCCTGCTTATACCCTTATCGACCCTATATAAATCCTCTCTACCCTCTTTGGCCTTTGGCTGCTCCCCCCTGACTAGATCTACACACTCTTGGCCCCATTCCTAGTACTCTCCTTTGCCACTCAAATTCCTGTCCACAGGCACATGCCTTCATCATCCCTGCCCACTCTATCTCTAAATCCCTTTACACTGTGTTTTTCTTTTTCACACTGTATTTAGTGACCAGCACTAATGCTCTGTCTCATCTACTTCATCCCTCACCTCACCCCTAAGACCACCACATACCATTCCCTGACAGTCTAATGCAGACACACCACCCCTCATGGAGGAGTTTGGATTTTATCCTGTAGACAGTGGGCAGCCATCAGTTATTTTCCAGCAAGAGAAGAATGTGCATTAGAAAGTAATTGACGTACTTTTCCCCAGCACCCTGTGATATGCATTCCTGGATTTGCCAAATACACTTTTCTTTACCTGTCTCACTAATTTTTATCTATGCTCTCTACCCAATACACATCTGTCTTGTTCATAGTTCCACTGAATAGCCATATCCTCTCCTACAGACCCCTGCTATTCCTTACATACTCGGACCACAGAAAAATCTACATGTTTCATGCATTAACCATATTTTTGATTGATTTTTATCTTGCACAGGCACGTTCTGGGGTGTTTTGGGGGATAGAGAGGAGAAGACAGGTTCCTGGCTTCTATCTCTCATATTGAAGTTTATACAGTGTTTGACACAGTAACCTTATGGGAAAGGTAATAAAAAGTTATTTTACAGATGAGAAAACTAAACCTTGGAAGACAATTACCAAGTAGCTAATAAATGTCAAGACTAGGATTTGAACCCATAATTCCTACATCTTTCTATTATACCCCACTGCTTCTCAGTGTATGATAAATACCATAGAAATAGTACAAAAGATAAGGGTTAAGTGCAAAGTAGAGAGATCTTTAAATGTCATAATCGAAGGCTTCATGGAAGAGAAAATTTAAAATAGTGCTTGAACTGTGGCTTCAAATTCATTCACTGGAAACTGAGGTTGAACATTCCAGGCAGAGGGCAAAGGCATAAATGTTCCCAGGTCAGTGCAAGAATGGCCTGGCTGGAATGTGTAAGTATAGGGTATAAGAAGGGGAGCAGTGGGAAATGGTTGGAAATGAAGGCTGGATTAGCATTCCAGAGACCCTAGAATGGAAGCTAGAGGAATTGGATTTTATCCTGTAGACAGTCGGGAGCCATCTGTTATTTTTGAGCAGGAGAAGAATATGAATTAGAAAAAGTAAGGCAGCTTCATTTTGGTGGGACTTCAAGCTTTACAAGTTTGTTTTCCTTACATTTACCCTGTGAAATAAACAAAGAGGGTTCAACAACTTGTCTGTGATTGCCTAAGAATAGCTCATGTTTTTAATGGTTTCTGATGATTTGTTCACAAAGTGTTTTTCTCATGATATCCTGGAGAGAGGCAAGAGAATCTTCATTAGCCCCATTTTAGAGTTAAGGAAATACAGCCCAGCTTCAGAGTGTGAAGGACTGGCTCAGATTGTACAGCTATCTCTTAGAAGGTAGATTGGAAGAAAGGACATTGCAGATAGAAGGGACAGTTAATGCTATTTTGCACTAATTCTCCATTCGTTTCTTGGGTGTGCTTCTTTGCTAGAAGAGACTAGACATTTCTCAAAGACCAGAGCAGGCCTTCATTCCCGATGTCCTTACACTATGCATAGTCGAGGGGTGTCAGTATAAAAACTGTCCATTTGACAAATGCTTTTTTCCCTGTGGATAAACAGACTGTTCCTTTGGATAGAGTCTTTTCTTGCTTCATCTTGCCCCATACTCCCTCCCCATTT
The DNA here is from genome assembly GCA_023553655.1 of Myrmecobius fasciatus. NCBI lineage: Eukaryota > Metazoa > Chordata > Mammalia > Dasyuromorphia > Myrmecobiidae > Myrmecobius > Myrmecobius fasciatus. The sequence goes on from JAJPUD010030320.1 coordinate 3,893, forward strand.
CTTTCTCCTCAAAATCTTTTTCTTTTTCTCCCAGAGACTGAAGGGACCAAGAACCTGAGGGCCGATGTGGTGACAGGGTGTGCACATATCTTGAGAGAAAGGGATTGTGGCTACCCTCTTTCTGTAACCTTCTATGTCTTCTCATGGCTCCTGTGAAGATCAGTCACGTGGTATCATTCTCCTCTCAGGTAATAAGGAAAAATTCAGGTAAGTAGGATTCTCCCTAGGTGTAATAGATGCAGGCCTTGAGCATCTTTGAGTCAGAGCAGGAAGTATGGTCCTGTCCTTGGGGAGCCTTAAATCTGATGGCAGGTACTGATGGCAGCCTTTGATCTGATAGAGAGGACATAGCCCTCCTCTTGGAAAGCCTCCAATTTGCTAGGGGAGATATGGTTCCCATGCAAGGATCCCTCCACATTCTTCGAAAGGAGATGACTGAGCAGCCATTTGGATGGTATTTGTAACACTTCCCTCCCCAGCCATTTGTCATAAGGCAGGCACTAGTGAACGGAGTGCTGAACTTGGATTCAGGAGAGCTGAGTAAAATCAGTCATTTTACCTCTATGAGATTAGGTTTTTTCATCTATAAAATGGGAACAATAACATTTGGACTACCTATTTCAAGAGATTATGAGAAAAGCACTTTTTAAACCTGAACATACTGTATGAATGAGAATTATTAATCATAAGACAGATATTTTCTGACATTCGTAATGTTACATCAGGTAGAAAGAGCCTTCCTCAGAGTCAAGAAACTTAGGTTCAAATCCCATCTGATACATACTGGCTGCATGATTCTGAGCAAGTAGCTTAACTTTTCAATACTCCTGGAAACTTTAAAATTATACATTACAAAGCACAGATGGTGGGGAGCATCCTCTTACCCTCTAAGACTGAGGTCAGAAATGGCAGCAGTGGCCCTGAGCTGCCCTGGGACTCCTTCCTGTGTGGGAGCAGGCAGGGGAATGACGGAGCTGAGTCCACGAGGGAGCTCCCATTTTGATGGCATTGTTATAATTTCTTACTTTGTTACCTGCTCTGCTATTTCTTCTCAGATAGTTCTCTTTGGTGAAATCAAGAAAACTAAGCTCACTAGCTTTCCTTGGCACAAAAAGTTGGGGCTTATTCTCAAGAGTATCCCCCTACTCTTAGGAACCCCTTTCTCTCTGGCTCAGCAAGGCTTCCCCTTGATGATCTCTACTCTTTTGGTGGCCTCTGTCCCAGGACTCCAGATACCCTGTGGAAAACCTGCTGGACCCAAATGAACCAATGAGACCCTGGCTCAGCTCCCCTCGGGACCACAGTGGGCAGCTCAAGGTGGAGCTACAACTAGAACGAGCTGTGCCCATCAGTTACATTGACGTGGGTAAGAAAATGTAGCCAGGACCCTTCTAGTACAGGGTAGGGTCAGGGGGAGGGGAGGGAGAGAGGGTGGCAAGATCAAGGAAGATCCTCTCCAGATTCATTTTCAAGGTGGGGTCTAGCAGTTCTCAAGCTTCTTGGTCTCAGGACCCTTTTACATTTAAAAATTATTGAGGACCCTTGAAGAACTTTCATTATATTTATCATCATTTAGCACATTAGATATAAAAACATATTATGAAAACAGTTTTGATCTTTGCAGACAAACCAAAAGGATTTCAAACCTCTAGGGGTCCCAAGACCCTGGAATGGGAGGTAGACACTTTGACAACCCTTGAACAGATCATTTTGGTTATAAACACTAAACAGTTGCCATGTAGAGAGTCATTTCACATTTAGAGAGAAACAAGAATGAAAAAATCTAAGTCAGGTATGGGAGTCAGGGTCCTCATCTTCAGGAATCCCTCAGAAACTTCCTGGTTTGAGAAGAGCCTGCCTCGGGAAATCTGAGGGAAGAATACAAACTTGATCTTTGTGTTCAAGAATACCTCCTTTCTCAATCTGAACCAAGAGATGGGCCACAGGTACTAAGAAATAGTTGTCATCTCTGCCAAATCAGAGCTATGAGCTGCTGAAGGGATTGGAGTGAGCAGAGGTTTCTTGAAGGAGTGGAGCTGTATAACTGGATAAACTGAGAAGTCTATAATAGGAATAATCTGAAATGAAAGGACTTGTCAAGGAATTAGCAGAGACTTCTGCATGGGCAGAGGGGTATTGAACCAAACAATAGTCATTAGGCAGAGCCAAGATTTAGGACTGTCTAAATCAAGTTCTGAAAGGAAAAGAGTACTTGTAGGAAAAATTAATGGGCTTGTATTCTATCCCCCAAACAATTGTCTGCAGGTAAAAGGAAGTGTTTCTTACTTCCTGGCTCTGTTTGTTCCTAGGGAACTGTGGCTGTGCCTTCTTACAAGTGGATGTGGGACGTTCCTCCTGGCCTCCAGGCAAGCCTTTTCTGACCTTGCTTCCCATGGCCACACTGATGTCACCTGCTGACTCCAAACTGGGAAAGAACCGTTCGGGGGTCCGCATGTTTAAAGACGGTAAAGATTGGAAGAGAGGAGAGTGTGGGATATATGTGAGGTGTTACGTAATTTAGCATGAAGGACCATGCACTTTATTGGAAGGTATATAGGGCATGTATATGTATATGTGTGAACACATATGGAGTACACATGTATTTTGAGGAAATTATGATATGTGATATTGAATGTAGAGCTGTATGCAAAGGAAAATATATTTCATGACTACAGGATGTATGAGAGAATAGGTCTTCTTTGTATAAGAGGTATAATCTTGGGTATATGAATGTGTAGGTAGTCATATATTAGGTCTATGTGTAAATAAAGGATTTGATATTAGGGATATAGAGGGTAGTATTTGGACTTTTGTGTGTATGGGATTTGATGCTGGGTATGTAGGAGGTCAGGAATGTGCTAGATATTGTGTCTGTATTGGGATGATGATAAGGGGTGACAGATATATATGTCTAATGTGTGTCAGGTGACAGCAATGGATTTCTTTTTGTAAAGGATCTGTATAAAGTTTGTGTGTACGTGTTTAAAAATGATGTGAAATTTGTGTAACAAGAAAAGACAGATATAATAAGATACAACCTCAATTTCTTGGGCTCAAGGATTGTATCATTTTTATCCTGGCATGTAGTAGCCCCTTCATAAATGCTTGTTGCATGATCAGCTAGGGTAATAATATTTCATGTGAATCCATGGATAAACTGGAGAAGATCTCTACCTAACATTGTTTAGGAGGTCGTTGGTAAAGGGTTCCCGGCGTCCGATGCATGCTGCCTATAAACTAGCTCTCCACTCCTGTTGGCTCTGTATTAAACATTAGCAGACAAAATGATGTTGGGATACTGAGAAGGTGGCTGCAGTTGGAGGGCAAGGAAGTGGTGCTGGTGGGGCATGGTAGGAAATGAAGTTAGGAAGGGAGACTAGACCTGTCCATTCTCATGGCTGCATAAGGGCAAGACTCAGCTACACCTGGTCAGATCCTTCACACCAAGGCCTGGGAAAGAATTCCCTTCCATTTGTTTATCTTCTTTCTTCCCTTTACTTTGATTCCATGTCTTGCTTCTTTCTTTCTCTTATTCTTTTTTTTCCTCCATGTCATGATCTTATGCTTCCATATCTCCATGTCTTTTCCTGCCACCTTCTTTCCTTTATTCCCCTCCCATTCCCTACCTCCTTCCTTATCTTGTCCTTCTGTCTCCTTTTGTTCATGTTTATTCATTCTCCTTCCAATTTTCCAGGAGATTTCCTGGCCCCAGCAGCAGGTGAGAGCTGGGATAGGCTTCGAGTGACCTGCAGCCAGCCTTTCAGCCGTCGGCAGCCCTTTGGTCTCATGTTCCTTCGTGTGCGTTCTTTGCTGGAACCCAGAGAAGCCCCTGAGAATCCTCAAGCACCTGACCACAGCCAGGTATGTTGGAAATTAGAAGAGTACTAGATGCTTCCTCCTCTTCCTATGCCATTGTCGGGTTCCAATTAGAAATCAGAAGATGAGGAGAGTCGGAATCATACAGACACATCCATACATATTTAAAATCAGTCACCAAACTTTTTTTTGTGCCTTCTTTGTGCCAAGAATTGAAGATATGTAGAGATATGTAATTCAAGTATTCATCCTGTAAAGAAGTAGGCTCTAACACTATACCCATTTTTCAGATAAGAAAATTGAGGCTACATAGGTTAAATACTTCTCCATGTTCACATGTCTAGTAATTGACTAAGGTGGAATTTGAATCTAGATCTCTTGATTCTAAGTTCAGCACTATTTCTTTTGCTATGGCCAAATGCATGTGTACAGTTACCCTCAATTTTTTTTTTCTAAACTAAGAAACTGTCATATTCATCTCTAGACCCCTTGCATATTCTTAAAACAGGGCTTCATCTACATCAGTTAATCCTACGTAGTCCATAAGCACAAATACACAGGCAGGAAATGATATTCCGACATTTCAATGAAAACTGAAAAGTAGTTTGGCAGAAATTAGATTTAGGCTTATCATAGATACAATAAGTCCCAAATAGAAGTAAGATCTAAATATAAAAAGTCACACATCATTAAGAAACTGGAGGAGAAAGAAGTAAAACTATGGCTGGGGAATAATTCTTAACTAAACAAGGGGTAGAACTGATCATAAATGATAAAATCATCAACTTCATTTTCGTGAAATTAAAAACTTTTTTATATGAGAAAAATAAGTGAAACTAGAGTTAGAGAAATAATTAATGAGAAAAATATTTGCAGCAAATATCTCTAAGAGAATTGCAAATTAAAATAATTTAAGTTTCATCTCTAACATATCAGATTAGCTAAAATGACAGATGTTGGGGGATCTATGAGAAGGAAGTTTCACTAATGCACTATTAGTGGAGCTTTGATTTGGTCTAGCTGTTGAAAATAATTTGTAATTATTTCATCACTTTTTGTAATAGCAAAGAATTAGACAGAAAGTAGATATCCAGTGATTGTGTTTGGTCTTTTTCCCATCAAGTCTGTCTTGTTATAATCCAATTTTGGGTTTTTCTTATCAAAGATATTGGTATAGTTTACCATTTCCTTTACCAGCTCATTTTATAGATGAGGAATCTGAGGCAAACAGGATTAAATGACTGCTCAGAATCACACAAGCTAGTAAATGTTTAAGGCGAGTTTTAAACTAGGAAAGGTAAGACTTCCTAACTTCAGATCCAGCCACTAATTGGGAAATGGCTAAACAAATTGTGGAGTTTGGAGTAATATCACTGTATTGGAAGAAATAACTATGAACTACAGGGAAATTTGAAAAGACTTTTGTGAAGTGAAGTTAGCAGAAGCTGAATAATAAAATACCTAACCATATAAGAGTAAAAGAAAACAACATTGAAGCACCTGACTTTAGCAGTCACGTGATTGCAAAGTACTCTAGAGCAGTACTTAAACTTTTTCTACTAGCAAGCCCTTTTCACCTGAGAAATTTTTACACAACCCTGGATTTATGAGTATATATATAATGGGTATACATAAGAAACATTTCCTGAGAATGAATCATAATTTCATGATCCCCACATTCAAGTATGAGATCCCATAATTAAGAAGCTTTGCTCTAGAGAAGCCTGTCTCCCCCTATGAAACATATTTTTCAGACATGGCCTTTGGACCATTTTGGTTTTACTCAGGGCAGTGAATTTGTTACAAGAGAGGATTTAATGGATGGAGAAATGGAATCATTAGGAAGTGACAAATATAAAAACAAAGCATTAATTAAACATTTAAAGGCACAGGTAGGGGACATTCAAGAGGGGAGAAACCACTTTCAAGTCAAGGTGATAATCCCTGAGTTGGGTGTCAAAAGATTTCAATGGACAGAAATTAGTAAGAGAAAAGATTCCATTCCATGCATATAAAAATAGTATATCAATCATAAGTTCACTATAAACATAGACACTTGTAAACTGGATCATAGATTTTGAAGATGCACACCTGCAGTGGGAAAGAGAATTATAAAACTGGTGTTTGCAAATGGTGCCCTCTGGTGGTGAGCATTTGTATTTCATGTGTTTCAATCTCCTTTATTAAAGGTGGAGCTCTCTGTACAAGCACCTGAAGCCAGTCCTTGGCTTGCCAGCCCTGCCATCCGGAGAACATTCTTCCCAGATCCACAGCCGTATGTAGTATCAGGGGAAAGGGAGAATGCAAAGAGGGAAGAGAAAAGGCCCCTTTTATGTTCACTCCAGTGGAACTATTCCTGATAGTATCTTATCCAATATGTTATTAAAGCAGAAAAGGTCTCAGCTTTTATATTGTTCTGGCAAAGGTATCTGAATAGCAATATTGAGACCCGAACCTGTTCTCATTCCTTTTCCCCTTCCCTGACCTCCCAAGTTTCTCCTAATCCTAAAGGTGACTTAGTTGTTTTTTTCCTAACAGTGATGAGGGAAGAAAGAACCATCCTTCAGGTTTAGTACTGTGGAGCCGGTTTCTTTGCTGATATTCATAACATCTTTACAGATCAATAGATCCATTCCTTCTGAAGGCACTATGTCATCTGGCAAAAAATACCTAGTCTTATACCATCATAGCCTCTTAATTTCACATATGTATAGACTGTGCCTCCTGGGTCCCCTCCTTCTCCAATCTGAAATAGACCTAACCTTCCAATTTATAGTCTAACATACATAGTGTCTCAACTATGGGGGTGGAAGGAATCTCAAGGGTCATCTAGTTCCAGCCCATTTTACAAATGAGATCACACAAGTAGTAAGTAAGTAAGATTTCAAGATCACACAAGTAGTAAGTATCAGAGTAGCTGATTCCTAACCATTTTTCTTTCTTTTCCTTTTTTTAAAATTTTTTTATTAAAGCTTTTAATTTTCAAAACATATGCATGGATAATTTTCAAGATTCACCCTTGCAAAACCTTGTGTTCCAAATTTTTTCCCTCCCTTCTCTCCACTCCCTCCCCTACATGGCAAGTAATCTATGTTCAACATGTGTAATTATTCTATACATGTTTCCACAATTATTATGCTGCACAAGAAAAAATCAGATCAAAAAGGAAAAAAGTGAGAAAGAAACAAAATGGAAGCGAACAACAAAAAGAGTATTGTGATTCACACTCAGTTCCCACAGTTCTCTCTCTGGTTGACCATTCTTCTATATATGTGATATTGTTGGCATGTCAGGTCAGGATCTAGGTAACTGTATAGCCAGATAAAGAAAACATGGAAATGGGATCTGGGTGCTTGTATTAAGCTGGATATTTTCAGACTGGAAGCTTTAAAAGCAAGATCATATTGTTTACTTTGATATCTTGTCTAATCAAAGAAAGAATATGTAGTTCTGCTAACTATAGAAAGGGCCCTTGACCTTGTACTTGTAATTGAGCCAAGCTCTCTCTATGTCCTTACAGGAGCCTTGGGCAGGTGACTGAGCTCAGAAACCGCCTACAGCAGCTGCAGCCTGGGGCTTTGGGGCGCTCAGCCCGCATGGTGCTGAGTGCTGCCTGCCAGGCCCTTCCATCTACCTCAAAGAGGTGCTACCAAGGAGTGCCATCACCCAACCCCACAGCCAGTTCAGGTCAGGCTACCCCATGTATATTTTACTCTTGGTTCCCAACTCCTTACTCTCTTTGGCACTTGTTATCTTTATACCTATCTCTTCTTCTGGTCTGGGTCTACAAACAAGGGCTGGCCTACAAACCAGTTTCTGGTAGAAAAATTAAAAGCAAGGAAATGAATAGTTTGTGTTTGTTTTCATTGAAAGAAGAATAAAAGGGGGTGAATTTTTATTCCTCTAGAAGAAATGAGGAAGGGAAATAATTTGTGCATCATTTTTTTTAAGATAAAAAAGGATTATTTATCATTCTGAAGGGAGAAATAAGGGAAATAATGGTATTGTATTCATTCCTAAAGTCCTTATGATTTCACTGTGTATCCTGAGTTCACTTCATGCTCTCATTATGGGTATTTATGATGTCTTACATCCTTAGGATATCCTCTCTAAGGAAAATAAGTACTAATGGTGAGCCTTGGGTGCCTGGAGGTCAAACAAAAACAATTGTCTTTTTAGTAGCAGTTTATAGTTCATTTTTACAGCACTTGCCATACGTGGTCTTACAATCACAACAGTTCAGTGAATTAAGCACTCTGGATTTTATTAGCCCAGTTTTACAGATGAGGAAACCAGGACACGGGGAGTTTCAATAATTTGTCTATTATCATAAAGCTAACTAGTGGCAAAGGTAGAGCCTGAGCCCAAGTTATCCTGATGCCAAGTCCATCATTTTCTCCTACACCACACTGTCTCAGGAGGAGGAAACTCCAGGCTTTCCATCCATTTCATTGTTTTCTCAGTTCCCTTGGGAAAGTCACCCAAGAATATCCTCTCAGCAAGTTAACTATGACTTCAGATAATGGTATTTTGACTAATGGATCCTTTTGGTTAAGAAAGAAGAGTATTGGACCAACTAGGCATCAAAGTGGATAGAGCACCAGCCCTGAAGTCAGGAGGTCCTGAATTCAAATCTGGCCTCAGACACCTAATACTTCCTAGCTGTGTGACCCTGGGCAAGTCACTTAACCCCAATTGCCTCAGCAAAAAGAAAAGAAAAGAAAGAAAAGTATTTAAAAGACAGAATTGAGAATTAAAGAATTTGTCATTGTGTACTCTTTGCTGGGTGACCAGTCCTTGTTATACCAGGCAGAAAAAGGACAGTTCAGCATGCTGACAACTCGGTTGATATTCTCCTTACAAGATGTCCACCTTGTTTTGCTGTAACTCTGTGCTCATCAAACCATCTCCTATGTTCTTATTAGAGGCTTCAAGATCATATTCATTATGCCATTTGATCTTTATAATGACCTTGTAAAGTAAGGTGGATCAGGTTTTATTATCCCCACTTTGTAGATAACAAAACTAAGGTTCACAGAAGCAAAATAACTTATTCAGGACCATACAACTGATAAATGGAATGTCTGCAGTTGGAACCCAAGTCTTCCTTTTTTTTTTTTCAGGATATCTAATTATATTTGATTAATGTGGATTTTTTTCTTTTTTCTTTTTAATAGTTTTTTTTTTCCAAATATATGCAAAGGTAGTTTTCAGCATTCACCTTTACAAAATCTTGTGTTCCCGATTTTTCTCCTCTGTCTCTCCCTTCTTCCTCCCTAAAACAGCAAGTAATCTGATGTAGGTTAAACATGTGCAATTCTTCTAAACATATCCATACTTGTCATGCTGCACAAGAAAAATCAGATCAAAAAGAAAAAAAAAAGAAACATGAGAAAGAAAAAAACAAGAAAGCAAACAAACAGCAAAAAAGGTGAAAATACTATGCTTTGATCCACAGTCTACATAGTTCTCTCTCTGGATGCAGATGGCAATTTCCATCCCAAATCTATTGGAATTGCCAGGTTTTTCTTCTAAGTG
>JAJPUD010030321.1:0-13246 GCA_023553655.1 Myrmecobius fasciatus
AGAAAAACTATAGCTACTGTATGCCTTGTTGTCCCCTCAGGGAGGTAAGTACAAACCTGTCCCTTTTCTTGCCCAGGTCTCCTCGAATGACTTCTCTGGTCCCTAGCACTCAGTCAATCAATTAGCATTTATTTATCAAGTGCTTATCTTCTAGTAGTAAACACAGTGATAAGTGCTGAGGATTTTTCTTTTTTCAAGTAAAAAAAACAGTTCCTGCTCTCAAGGAACTCACATTCTAATGGGTGAAATTACATGCAACTAGCTATGTAGTATAGACTATATAGGATATAAATTTGCATATACTCAGATAATCTTGAAAGACACCATTGGAGGGGAGAAAAGACTTCTTGTGGAGGGCAAGATTCGAGCTGTCTTGAAGATCATCAAAATGAAAAGACCTTAGCAAAGTATCTGGCTCACAATAAGCACTTATTAAATGCTTGTCGACAGACTGCTTACCATTAGAAGTTGAAATGTCAACCCCTCCCAACTTTTGCCTATTTTCTAGACCCTTCTCCCCCCACCTCATTAATCAAACAAGTGTAAAGACAGTCATCACATCTGATAATTTTCATGATTTCCGAAGGGCACTAGTTTTCAAACTTAGGAAAGATTCAAAACCATTAGATACCTTTCTTTCCCTCACCCCTTTGAGCTTTCTCTGTAAAAGGCTAGGTTTCATTAAGTGAAGCATTGTGCCCAACTCACAGGAGGTGATAATCATACTGTATGGATCAGACTCCATCTGGAGTAGTCATGTGTTCAAATATGGACACCACATTTTAGGAAGGATAATGATACAGTTTTGATCAGGATGGTAAGAGAACTCATGATCATACCAAATGAGAGCTGGTTGAAGGCACTGGGTATTATTTAGCCTAATTGCAGGAAGATTTAGCAAGACATAATCACTGTCTTCAAGTGTTTGAAGGACTTGGATTTAGAATTATTTCGGTTTTGCTTTGCTTCAGAGAGCAGAAACAGAAATTATTGGTGAACATTGCAAAGAAGCAGATAAAGACTTTTTAAGGAAAAACTTCATGATAATTACAAACATCAAAAAAAGTGAACTGACCTGTGACTTGTAGTAGCAAATTTCCCCATTGATGGAAAATTTCAAGCAGGAGCAGAAAGATGCCTTGTTAAGTTTTGTGGAAGCGAAATTGAACTGTACTCTGAAGTGTAGGCACAGGCTTGCCAGAAACAATTTTATTAATTTATTCTTATTGTAATGTATTTTTTCTGCTTAGTTATTCAGTTGTATCCATATGGTCCATAGACCATAGCTTACCTTGTAGTCCAAATTCCACAGTTCTACATTGCTACTGGAAAAATCCATAGCTTTGATTATATGGACTCTTATGGGCAAGCTGATTATGTCTCTGTCTGCTCTTTAGTATGCTGTCCAGATCTGCTATAGCTTTCCTTCCAAGGAGCAGGTGTCTTTTAATTTTATGGCTGTTATCTCTCTCTGAAGTGATCTTTGAGCTCAAAAATATAAAATCTGCCACTGTTTCCGTTTCTTCTCCCTTGCCAGGAACTAATGGGACCAGTTGCCAAGATTTTAGGATTTTTTTATGTTAGCTTCAAGCCAGCTTTTTTCCCCTGCATATTTGAGATTGTTGATATTTCTTCTGGCAACCTTAATTCTGGTTTTTGATTCATCCACCCTGACATTTTGTATAAAAGTTAAATAAATAAGGTGACAGTATACAACCTTGTTGGATTTTTTCCAACCTTAAACCACTAGAGTGTTTCATGTTTGTTTCTAATTGTTGCCTCTTGGCTCAAATATAGGTTGCTTAGGAGACAAGATGATCTGGTATTCCCATCTCTTTGATGGCTTGATACATTTTGTTAGGATCTTCACAATCAAAGGATTCGGTGTAGTAACACAGAAATAGGTCTTTTGTGGAACTCCCTTGCTTTCTCCACAATCATTGAATACTGACAATTTGGTCTCTCGTTCCTCTGCCTCTGAAAACCAGCCTTCTTTTCTGGTAATCCTCAGTTCACATGTGGCTGAACCCTTAAGTGTAACTTTGCTGGTGAAATAAGTACAATTGTTTAATAATTTGAACATTCTTTGGCATTACCTGCCTTTAGATTTAGGACATAAGCTGATTTTTTTCCTATCCAATGGCCACTGTTGAGTTTTCCAAATTTTTTGGTATATTGAATGCAGTAGTTTGACAATATCATTTTTAGCAGGGATTCTATCGCCTCCACTAACCTTATTCTTAGCAGTCTTTCCCAAGGTTTACTTGACTTCATTCTTCAGGATATATAGATTCAGATCAGACTAGATATTATCCTGGTTATTAGTGATGTTAAGACTTTTCTTGTACAGTTTTTTGTATGTTCTTGTCACCTCTTAACTTTTTCTGATTTTTTAAAATCCCTACCATATTTGTCTTTTATCATGCCTATTTTTACAAAAATGTTCCTTTGAAATCTCAATTTGCTTGAAAAAATCTCTTGCCTTTCCCATTCTGTTGTTTTCTTCTATTTCTTTGCATTGCTCATTTAAGAAACCTTTCTCATCTCTCCTTGCTTTTCTCTGGAATTCTGCATTCAATTCAGTATATCTTTCCCTTTTGCTTCTTTCCTCAACTACTTATAAAGTCTCATCAAACAGCCATTTTGCTTTCTTGTTCTTGTTCTAGAAAAAGAACAAGATGTTTTATGTTACTGCCTCCTACACAATACTGTGAACCTCTATCCATAATTCTTTAGACATTCTGTCTACCAGATCTAATCCCTTATATTTTTTCATCACTCATTCAGAAGAAATTATTAAGCCATATATATATATATACATATATGTGTATATATATATACATATATGTATATATATGTATATATACATATATACATAGTCTGATGATTTTCCCATTTTCTTCAATTTAAGTATGAATTTTGTAATTAGTTCATGATTTAAATCATAGCCACTTTCAGGTTTTGTTTTAACTGGCCATACAGAGCTTCTTCATGTTTGGCTGCAAAATTTATAATCAATCTGATTTAATATTGACCATCTGGTGATATCCATGTGTAGCATCACCTTTTGGGTTATTGAAAAAGAGTATCTGCTATTATGACCAGTGATCTATTTTTTTTGTTGTTGTTTGGGGTTTTTTTTGCTGGGGCAATTGGGGTTAAGTGACTTGCCCAGAGTCACACAGCTAGGAAGTGCTAAATGTCTGAGGCCAAATTTGAACCCAGGTCTTCCTGACTTCAGGGTAAGTACTCTATTCACTGCACCAACTAGCTGCCCCACCAGTGATTTATCTTGACAAAACTCTATTATAGTTTCTGCCTTCCTTCATTTTGTACTCCAAGGCCAAACTTGCCTGTTATTCCAATTATCTTTTGATTTCCTCCTTTAGAATTCTACTCCCCTATGATGAATGTGACATCTCTTTTTGGTGTTGCTTTTAGAAGATGTTATAGGTCTTCATAAAATTGATCAGTTTGGGTTCTTTGGTATTTGTAGCTGAAGTAAAACTTTGTAATCCTGTGATGTTGAATAGTTTCCCTTGGATTCAAGTAAATATTCTATCATTTTGGAGATTATTTCCAAAAACTTTTTTTTTTAACCTTTTTATTGACCATGAGGACTATTACATTTCTTCTAAGGGATTCCTGACCACAGTGGCATATATAGTGATCACCTGAATGAAATTTACCCATTCCCATCTGTTTTAAGTTCATTGACATCCAAGACATTGATCTTTCCATCTTTTGTTTGGGTACATCCAGCTAGCTTTGGTTCGTAGAACTTAGTTTCCAAGATTCATCTTTACAGCATCAGACTTTCCTTTTATCACTACATGTATCCAAAGCTGAGCTTTCTTTTGGCTTTGGCCCAGCCACTTCATTCTTTCTGGAGCTATTTGTAGTTGTTCTCCACTCTTGCCCAGTAACAAATTGGACACCTTCCAAATCGAGGGGTTCGTTTCCCAGTGTCATCTGTTTTATCATTTTAATACTGCCTGTGGGGTTTTCTTGGCAAAGATACTGGAATAGTTAGCCATTCCCTTTGCTTAGAGAAATGTCCAGATTGGCATGTATCTCCCATGTCCATTGATAACACAAATAATTTTAAAGTCCCAATTTATAAGATTTTTTCATTTTTTATTGAATTTTTAAATTTGAATTTTAAAATTTTTAACAAATATCCAGTTTCTTCCCTCCTGTTTGCCCTTGAAAAATGAAAAGTAAAACCCTTGTAATAAATATGTATAATCATGCAAAACATATTCCTGTACATATTTAGAAAATAAATGTCTCAATCTTCACCTTAAATCAAACTCTATTAGAAGGTAGGCAACATATTTCATCATGGGTCCTCTGGAATCATTAATCAGAGATCTTAAACCCTTTTTTTTCTTTTTTTTTTTTTTTTTGCTTAACCTTGGGGTTAAGTGACTTGCCTAGGATCACACAGCTAGGGAGTGTTAAGTGTCTGAGACCAGATTTGAACTCAGGTCCTCCTGACTTCAGGGCTGGTGCTCTATCCACTGCATCACCTAGCTGCCCCAATCTTAAATCTTTTAAAGTTATTTGACTTTATAATGTGGTACAAATTTTTCTCCTGCTGTTCACTTCATGCTGCATCATTTCACATAAATCTTGAAGTTTCCCTGAAACTATCCTATTCATCATTTCTTATGGCCCTAAAGTATTTCATTACATTCACATACAATAATTCATTCCCCAATTGATGGGTATCCTCTTAGTTTACAATTTTTTGCCAGCACAAAAAGAACTGCTATATATATTTTTTCATACATATAGGTCCTTTTCCTCTTTCTTTGAGGTGTTTATGGTTGGCTCTTTCCCATGAGCCCTCTTTGGCTTTGTTGCCTATCCATAGGGGCCAGAGTGATTTAAACTCCAGTGCCATTTACCACTGACTAGTTTTTACAAAGGGACAGTATACTCTGTCCTCATCTCAATCTCTGGGAAAGTAGCATCAAAACTTAGCATACTTCCTACAAGGGATTGATCCTACCAAATACATTTTCAAATTTGGTGCTACAGCTGGATGAGCCTGCATGTCAGCTACCTCTGGATTATGGTTCCACAAGTTATTTCTCAGGATTGATGGTGCATTAGCTGAGAAACCCAGCCTGGACTGACTCCCCAATTACTGTGACTTGAGCTCCCAACCTTTTAAAAACTCCCAAGATAGGTAGGGATTCTCATTAGATCCCATGAATCACCTAATTGAGAGTGAAGGGAGTTGAAGCTGAATGGTGGTTTTGAATGCCTTGTGGCCATTCAAAAAGATGCCTCTGCAACTCATGTTCAGCTGCCTGTCCTTGGGCTCCAGACTGTCTCTCCCAAGCACTTTCCTCATCAAAGCCCTGTGCTAAAATCAGACCACCCTTACAGGTAACATGGACAAACACGAGGGGAAGTAGAACCCCAGAGTTGCCTTAATGTATATTCCTTAAATTAGGGAATGTATGGACTGAAAGTGTATTTCAGTCACAATTGAGCAAGGATACAGAATTTTTGTTTTTGATTATCTATTAGACTTCTTGAGCCAGTCGATTAGCAAGCATTGCTTAAGCACTTACTGTGTGCCAGATACTGTGCTAATAGCTGGGAACAATAAGAAAGCTAAAAGGCAGTTACTGCTCTCACAGAATTTACGGCTCTTAGTTCTGTCAGTCAAGAAAGCTCTTTTCCCTTGCTCTTAGTTCTGCCAGTCAAAAAAGCTCTTTTCCCTTGTCTTGTCACTGCCCTAGTTTTCCCTTCAGGAAAGGGTCCTTCCTGAGCTGTTGCACCCAAGAATGACTGTAGGTTGAGCAGAGCTGTTGAGGGTCAAGATATAAAAGGCTTTCATCCCTATTAACCTCTGCCCGCATAGGGAAGGGTAGGATCCCTGGTGTTTCCCACAGTGGGTGAGTACAAAAATGAGGGGACACACTAACTTCTCAGGAAGGAATCTAGGATCTGCAACAGCCCAGGGCAGCCTCCTGATGCCAGGCCAAGAAACAAGCAACGTGGTAACACTGGAGCATAAAGCAAGCCAAGTTCTTTCCACCTCATTGCCTTCATTGTCCCCAGCATCATCCCAGAAGAGGATGGCAAAAGCTTTTCTCCTAATTAGCCATTAAGTGTGTAATTGGGGCCACCTCAGATCCATCAGCTTGGACAGCTGGTATGGCAGCAGGGTGATGAGGTCTGGACTGGAAGCCAGGATGCCTAGATTCTATTTAGATTAATAATGTAGCGTTCTAAAGTTTGCAGATCTCTTTACCCAGGTTACTTTGACTCCAACAACATTACTTTTTGGTGGATTTTACGAGTGTTACTATCTTGCCCATATTCTAGATGAGGATTAATACTCAGAGAGATTAAATGTATCGTCCATAATCTCATGGTTAGAGTAGGAAATGGGATTCCAGTTCCAATCTCTGCTGACCAAATCCAGCACACGTTCCTTGGTACCATGCTCTCTCTTGACTCTTGTTCCTAATTGATACACATTTAGGCAAATCACCAGCTCCCTTTCAGCTCCCATTTTCCAGGCGGTGGCTGTATGGCACCAAGTACCTTATACTGCCCCAACACTTTGCCATTTACCCAACTTCTCCATTTTTCTTTTTGTCACCAGTCTAGGATGCCTGATTCTCCCATGCATCTCTAGGACTTTGGGGAGGGAAGTTCAGGATAGAAGGGGTCTATTTTTGAGGGGACAGGGAGGGAATAAGCTTGCCTCTCTTCTTCCTTAGTACCTGAACATGTTCCCAGAAGTGAAATGATACCTAGCCAAAAGCCAGAAGACCTGAGCCTTGGCTCTGTCCCCTAATTCAGTGTATCTGTTCCCTACTTGATTCTGTTTTCCCAATTGTAGATCAATGAAGAGAATGGTGGGAGGGGGGGATTGGACTCTGAAATCCTTTCTAGCTTTGACAGTCTGTGTTGCAAAGTTGTGTAACATAGTGGGAACAGTACTAGAATTCTAATCAAGATACCCCCACCCCCAGTTCTCTGCTAGTTGGAGATCTGCCCAGTTTTCAAATTCTAGACCTCCCCAAGGTTGCCCCAGAATCAATCCCTACAGAGAGCCATGATGTTACTCAGACATACACACCCAACTTTATTGGGAAGGCAGCATGAACACAGAGAGCCTCCATTCTTCTCCCATTCAGAAAGAAGAGATGGAGAGGAACCAATGAATAGCCATTATTTCCAGCATCCCCTTTCATGCATCCTTCATGAACCAGGGAGGATCTGCTGAAGGTGACTCTCAATCAACTCTGGCCAATTGCTAAATTTTCAATGTGCATATATGCACTTCGCTAATGGGCAAGCCCTATAAATAAGGGCTTGATTTATTATTTTATTGATTATCTAGCCATAGGAAAATAGTGGAGAAAATGTAAGTGATTAAGGTCAAATTTAAAAGGATTCAGTGCATATTTTTTCTTTTTTCATTAGAGAGCTTGGTTATTAAATATTTACCAGCACACCCCATGGAATAAATCTTTCTTAGATTCTGGCCTTATTACTTTTTAGCTGTGTCAGTTTTACCAAATTGCATGAGCTTTTTGATTCTCAGTTGATCCATCTTTGACATGACCAAAGCCCTTCTCAACAGCTGTACACAGGGTCTGGCCCCTGATGGGCATCCCTGAAGGTCTCCAAAGTAGGTTGGGGCAGGAGGGGAGAGCACAGCAGAGAGGATCCTGAAAGAGCCCATCTGTCCTTGGTGAAATATAAGGCAAGGAAAGGACAGCAGGGACTGTCCTTAGAGAGGCTGCCAGGTCCTATCAAGGGTCTGGACATGCTCCTTGGCCCGAAAACAGAGAGAGACAATGCTAGAGCTTCGAGTGTGGGCATCCCCAGCTTCTGCCAGGGGGCCAAAGGCCTCCCCAAAAGGAGGGGGTCCCGAGGATGCATGGAGGAAGGCATGAGGCCCATAGGGGGGTTGTAGACCCGGCCTTGGCCCCAGGAAACCCGGGAGGGCATGCATGGCTGGAGGTCCTGAGGTCAGCCAAGGGTCCAGGGGGAGTGAGGCAGTTGGAGGAGGCCGAGCAAAGGCCAGCATGGGGGCCTCTGGAAGCTTGGTGGTTGCTGCTGCTACTGCTGCTGCCGAGCTGGCCTCCAGCTTCTCCTGACGTCGCCATTTGGCCCGACGATTCTGGAACCAGACCTAGCAGGATGGTGGGGACAGAAGAGAGGAGTCTTGACCCCAGAAGTCCTTACACCTGTTTTCTAGCATTTCAGTGGGACTCCATGGCCCATCTCATATTGTCTCGCCTCAGACCAGTCCCTCCGTCACTTTTTCCAAGGTTCTCCCTGCCAGTTAAGTTCTGCTTAGCATCTAACTCAACTCTAACCCCCTAAAGAAGGTATACCCAATAGCCTTTCCAGGGAAACAGGACAGATTTTGGGTTCTAGGACTCTTCAAATCAGCTCAGCTGAGAAACCCTGAAGGCTCCCAGAATCTCTAAGCTTCTCCTTTCCTCTTAGGTGACTTAGAATGGAGCATGGGAAAAGGAATATCTAGAAGAGCCAATTTCTTCTCCATTGTTCCTAACATCAATTACCCCAATGTCCAATAACAAGCTCCACCACTGACTCAAACCTGAAGAAATTCTTTGGCTTTTCTAGGTCTCAATTTTTCCACTTTACCAGCTGTCTTCTCACCCTGAACAAACTCCTACCCTGAGGCCCACTCTCCTGATTGGTAATTTCCCGGTTCACTGTTTCTTGAGGGACCCCAGCTACTCTCATTTCAATTCTGGCTTGATGCATTCTCCATATTTCTCTGACTCATTATCAGTTGCCTTATCCATACCTCAACCCCTATTTCCCAGCACCTCTATAGATGTTATCTTTCTTTCCTTAAAATGTAAACTCTGAAAATAAATCCTTTTGTTTGCTTATATTTATACTTTTAGCATTTATCACAGTACCTAGAACTTAGTAAGTGTTCAATAAATGTTCTATCTGTTCATCTAGCTATCTATACCTGTGTATAATGAGAGGATTTGTCTAGATCAGATGAATTCCCAAAGGATCTAGGAGAGATTTCAGGTGTTTCATGAACTTGACTAGGAGAAAATTACATTTTCATTTTCATTAATATCTAAATGAAATTTAACATTTCATTCAATTATTAAAAAAAAAAACAACATGATTCTGAGAAGGAAGTCCTTGAGGAAAGGCACTGCCAGTTTTTCTTCTTTTTATCCATGTACAAGGCCAAGAAACACTTGTCTAAGTCCTTCCAGAATCATTTTATGTTTAAAGGTGCTTTCCACATATGACATTCTGATTCTCCCATCACAATGTCCCTGACTTCTACTCTCTCCTTTCTACCCCCACCACTGCCCATTCCCTATCTGATCTTTCCTGTATCAACCTCTTCCTTAGCAACCTCCATTTTTTCTTTCTCTGGTTATTTTTGCACAGGTAAGCAATCATCTTCCAAAAACTCAACTCTGATCACAACCTTTCTGAGTTCATTCACCTTTGATTGTTTCATCATGTACAAGACAGCTCTATACTTTGGCCCTAGTCTAGTTTCCTCTCTCCTTGTTCCTCTCATCTTCTTCCCCTCCCTGTTTCTCATCTTTTTCCAGGTCTTCCAAGCTATTCCCACCCAAGAGCTTTTGCTCTGTCTTAGCATCTTCCGCTGGCCTTTTCCATCCCACTACCCTCTGCTTTCCAGTTCCCTTTTATATGTTGCCTAATATCTACCAGGCACTGTGCTAAGCACTAGGGGTACAAAGAAAGGCAAAAAAAAATCTTTGCCATTAAAAAACTCAGTCTAATGGGGGAAACAAGATGAAAACAAATATGTGCAGAAAAAAAAATATGGGATATGGGATAAGTTAGAGGGAATCCACAGTAGAAAGGTACCCACTTTAAGGAGGATGAGGAAAGGCTTCTTGTAGAAAGTGAGATTTTGGTTGGAAGTTCAGGGAAGCCAGGAGGGAGAGCCTTCCAGACATGGGAGACAGTTTGTGAAAATGCTGCTTAAAGGCTAGAGATGGAATGTATTGTTTGACAAGTAACAAGCTAGGAGGCCAGTGTCATCATATTGAAAGGGTGAAGGGGAGGGATAATGGAGTGTAAGACTGGAAAAAAATGGGAGCCAGGTTGTAAAGGCTTTAAATGATGAAGAGACAATTTTATATTGAATCTTGTAGATGATGGGAAACCACTACAGTTTATTGATGAAGGAATGATGTGATACTGCACTTTAGCAAGATTGTTTTGACAGATGAGTAGGAGATGGACTGGAGTGGAGAGAGACTTGAGACATGGAGACCAATCAGAAAGCTATTGCAATAGTCTGATTGAAAAGTAAGGAGAGCCTGACCTAAGGTGGTAGCAATGTCAGAACAGAGCAGAGGGAGCATTTGAAGGCTATTATGAAGGAAAAATCAGCAGGACTTGGCAAAGTATGACAAAATAGATCAAATATAAAATAAGATAAAACACAGAAGAGAGGCAAGAGACAGTAAGGAGTCCAAACTGAGTTACCTTCCTCCATTAGATTGTAAGCTTTTTGAGATCAGGGGTTATTTTTATTTTTACTAGTATTTGTATATCCATGACTTGACACATAATAAGCACTTAATAATATATACTTGTTGCCTTGCCAACCCACCTAAACAGGGACACTTTCCCTGAACTCAACCCCAGTGACATCTCCCTTCTGAATTCCACATTCCAACTTGTCTTTGCTTTTATGTTCTCCTGACCTGAACTCTGCTTCTTCCAAAAATCTAAATCTTCTCTCACCTAGATTGGAAACTCACTGAAGGCAGGGTTCAGGGTCTCTCTCTTCTATCTCCCCCCAACCTCAACCCAAAGACAATTAAGACTTAAGCTACTCAAATGAATAGAAACATGGAAGGGCCATTGCTTTCAGTCTCACCTGCACCCGAACTTCAGGAAGGTTGACCTGTGTAGCCAGCTCCTCTCGGCTGTAGACATCAGGGTAGTGGGAGCGCTCAAAGGCTCTCTCCAGCTGATGCAGCTGGAAGGTGGTAAAGGTTGTTCGGTTCCGCCTGTGCTTCTTCTTGGGGGCCTCTTCTGCTTCCCCAGACCCTGGGGCCCTTCCCTCAGCTGGCTCGCCCTCACACTTGCTCAGAAACATTGCCTCACCTGAACAAGCAGTGGGAGAATAGATTAGGTGGGGAAGGGGAGGGGGGGAGATGGGCAGCCTGCCACCCAGCCCTGCACACCCCTAGCCTGTCTGGAGAAGCCTTTGGAGAAAATAGATGGGAAATCTGGAGGTCAGCATGATGAATCCTCGTGTCTGTATGGGATTCAGATGTGGAAGCAGAGAAATTCTACCTAGACTGAGAGCTTAGAAGACCACTAAGCTGCACAGCCCATCTGTCCCCCTGCCCAAGAACACAGTCTCTGAACCACCAAGTCATTATCTTCCTCCCAGACTCAGCACAGATGCTCTACGATGCTCCTCTAGATCACCCCAGTTACTAGTAGCCTCTTTTTCTTCAAGTTATTTTGTATTTGCTTATGTGTATATATGTCATATCCCCTGGAAGAATGTAAGCAAACCAGATAGTGCAGGAGACAGAACTCTGGACCTGAAGTCAGCCTCAGATACACAATCCTGGGCAAATCACTTAACCTCAGTTTCTTTCATTGTTAAATGGGAATCATAGTAGCGTCTATCTGCCAAGGTTGTAGATTAATAATGTTGGTTTGTTTGTTTCCTTGAGGTCCTCCTAGGACATAGGAGGCTCTTAATAAATATATATTGAATCCTATGACTTTAGTTTTCTCTATGGTCCTCAGTGAACCTTTACGTTCCAGCAAGCTACAAATAGAATCTACTACTCATTCACAGTATAACCCAGAACAAGTCACTTAACCTGAGCCTTTATTTCCCTCTAATGAGAAGCTATGGTTCAATGAATGGTTTCCAAGGGGCTGGGCTATCCCCTCCCCCACTTCCAGCTAATCATTGAAGCCCCTTAATAGCCCTTTTCTCTCTGAAGCCAGCTCTTGGCTAAGCTGTTGATCCTACAGGCCTGAGATCTTCTTGGGGTATTGAAACTGGATTAGGGGCAAAGGCACTGCCTGGAAAACTTGCTCAGGCATTTAAATAAAGCATACACACTCCACTCTTAGAAAAGCTCAGTCAATTGCTGGACAGCTGAAAATTGTTCTTTTTTTTCCTCTGCAGATATTCCCAAGTGAACTAGGTTCTGCATTCTGAGCCTAAGTTAATATCTTGGATGTCAGAATTAGCATTCAAAACAATATCAATAGACTAGAATGATAGGTCCAATCTAATAGGATTAAATTTAGGCATAAAAAATTTTCACTGAGTTAAAAAAAAATCAAGGGCCTAATTACAGGGTATGGCCTGATGTGGAAAAAGCCCTGGAGTTTATGGTATATTCCCAGCCTCTATATGGCAGCCCCCCAAAAGTAAATTTGATCCTAGGGTATATTAGCAGAGGTGTAGTATTTATAAAGAAAGAGGCAACTCTATGTTCTGTATCCCACTGTATTCATCCCAATAGACAGACAGCATCTGTATCACTGCTTAGATCTACAGCCACATCTGGAGGACATTAGCAAACCAGAATATTTCTAAAGGAGGGCAGCTGGAAAGCATGAGAGACAAATGGACCAGGGAATATTTTAGAAGAGATAATTCGGGGGATATATGCTAATTTCTTTCAATTATGTGGAAAAGGAATTCAGTTTGTTCTTTATGGCCAGAGAGGGCAGAAATAGGAGCAAAGGAAAGAAGCCATGGGGTGGGGGTGTAGGGGAAGCAGAATTTGGTTCATTAAAAGAAAATAACTCCTATAAATTAGAGCTATTCAGAAGCAGAATGGGAAGCCCCCCCCAAGTCCCTAAATATCAGGGTTTTTCAATTATAGACTGGATGACAACTTTTGTAAGAATGGAAAGTGTTGGCTTAGATGCCTTCTAAAACCCTCTCTGTCCCTGTGATTCTAAAAGCAGATGTTTGTTCCCTCTTTCCCAGCACCAGAACTCAGGTGTTCTGGATCCTAGGATTTTTTCTTTTCTTTTCTTTTCTTTTTTTTGCACCAAATCTCTCTATCTCCATTTTGCTTTCTAATTCTTTGTCTCAATCTGCCTCAATCTGTCCTCCCTGTCTGTCTATGTCTGTCTTTCAGGGTTGGGAATCTTGACTCCATCGGGTTTGATTCAAAGAATCTCCTTGATACTACTTCCTGCTAGCCACCCTGATTCTCCCCAT
>JAJPUD010030322.1:0-13245 GCA_023553655.1 Myrmecobius fasciatus
TCTCTCTCTCTCTCTCTCTCTCTCTCTCTCTCTCTCTCTCTCTCTCTGTCTTTGTCTCTCTGTGTGTGTGTCTCTATCTCTATCTTTCTGTATTTCTCTCCTCTTCCTCCTCCCCCACAAAATTAGATATTATCTAATTTCTTTCAGACTTTTAATCTTTCATAATTTAATATTAATGGTATTAGGATAAAGTATATATGCTACAATAAAAACTAATCATAAGGAAATAGATCTCTAGCATAGTTCTTGCTTACCCTTGGTATTTCATATATTTAGGAACACTAAAAGAATGTAAACTCCTTGAGGGAAGGAATTATTTTCATTTTTTTTCTTTGTATCTTCATTGTCTAGCATACCATCTATCACATTGGAGGCACTTAATGAATACAAGTGGAATTTAATTGAATTTTTAGAAGCAGAAGACACTATAGAACTTAGCTTTGATTGACTCAATACTTCTACTTGTGGAGAATTTCCATAGAGAGGTGGAGATTTATGAGCTCAAAATGTCCAATATATTATCAGGCATGCTCACTGTATTAGTTGTTTTGCCTTAACTCTTCTTCATTGCAAGTAGGGGATCATTTGGACAGTGGGGTAGAGGTATATTCAAGAATGACAGCTACATAAAAACAAATATAGCGTTTTCTCCATTAGGCTAGAATGGCCAATGTGCCAGGAAAACAGGCACACTATCACATTTAATAAAGCTCTGAATTGGTTGAACCATTCTGAAATGATTTGAAATTATGCTAAGATTAATTCATCAATTCAGTGATTAATATATTCAAACTCTTTAATCCAAAAATCTCACTGCTAGGTAGATACCTCAAAGAGGCCAAAAAATAGACAAAAAATTCCCATAAATACCATATTTATATCAACATTTTTGGTAGTAGCAAATAATAGGAAACAAAGTGATGCTATCAGTTGGGGAATGGCTAAACAAATGATAGTACATAACATAAAAATTTTCAGGACATCTTACTCTGTCAGCACTAAAAGGTCCAATGATGTTATAAAAGATAAGGCAGAGTAATGATCTGGAAGTGATTCAGAGACAGCTATTAAAGAAGCCTTTTTCATTGTGGCAAAAGCAAGTATCTAGAAATAAAGGTGTCCCCCTAACCCAAGCCAAGATTCAGATATACTAATGAATTCCTTCTCCTAATTCCCAACTAGCTGCCTCCAAGAAGACCCAGCCTATATCTGTCTTCTCAATTAGCAATCTGCATGTTAAAAATTCTTTCTACAGTAATCCATTCTTAGAAATCCAAACATATCTTTCTAGAGTTTTGATTAAAAGACACTTCTTTTGGGGGGATGTGGGGTGAGTGTAAAATTCGGTTTAATAAGTATCTGCAGCTGAAAAAGTGTCAAAACAGTACCAGAAATGATGCCCTGAGAATAGTTTTGAACTGTCAAGAAACAGGTAGAATCAGAGAAGCCAATAAAGATTTCTATCCCAGCTTTGTATATTAGTATGGTTTGGATAAGCAGGAAACTGTCAAAGAAATAGCCAATTTTGAGGGCCCAAGTTGAAGTCTGAGGGTCTAAAACTTGTCCATGCTTTGTCATGCTCAGTGTTATCAGTCAGCCTGAAGTGATGATTTCATGGCATCTTTTTCTTATCCTAAAAGATAATTTTTTTCCAGTTATAGATAAGCGAGTCACAAAATGAATGATGAGATTGGAACTATCATCTTAGTTTCATTGACTTTTTAATGCGTAGGCTTGATCTATCCACATCTCTCAAACTAGTCAAATGATATGAATTTATTTTTAATTTTATTTTTTATTAAAGCTTTTTATTTACAGAACATGAATGATTTTTCTACATTGACCTCTGCAAAAAAATTTTTTTTCCAAATTTTTCCCTTCCTTCCCTCCACTCTCACCCCTAGATGACAGATAGTCTAATACATGTTAAATATGTTAAATTATATGACAAATCCAATATATATATTTATATATATAATATATAATTTAACATATGTATATATATATACAGTTATCTTACTGCACAAGAAAAATAAGATCTAGAAAGAGAAAAAAGTAACAACCTAAGAAGGAAAACAAAATGTAAGCAAATATTCACAGAAAGTATTAAAACGTTGTGGTCCACACTCAGTTCCCACAGGCCTCTCTGGATGTATATGACTATCTTCATTGCTGAACAATAGGAACTGGTTTGAAAAATGATATGAATTAAATACACCATAGTGACTTTTATTTTGCTCCTCCCACTTGTCTCCAACCCTGAAAGTTATAATCAGTCCAGTTCTGATTATAACAAATTACATTCATATTGTTCTTAATGATTCACAAAGAACTTTATATACTTTACAAATACAATACAGATAAAATGAACATTTAATAAATACTCATGATGTGTAGAGCACCAGTTCTAGGTGTTGGGAAGATACAAAGTTTAGATAAGACTTTCTCCCTGGCCTCAAGTAACTGGTGGTTTAATTAAAGGGACAGATATAGATATCTAAAGCAATTTTATTTAATATTAAATGTGCATATTAATGAATAACACAATAAGATGTTATGATAGGTGAAAAGTATTGTGACACTATTGAACATCTCTTTCTCCTTAATATTCTCTTTGCTCCAGGTTTTTGTGAGAGTATTCTCTCCTGGTTCTCCACCTAATTGTCTCACTATTTAAAAAAAATCTTCTTTGCTACATTTCCATCCATTTCATTCCCAGTAATTATGGATATCATCCAAGGCTCTGCCCCAGACTTCTTTCTATATACTGTTTCATTTGGTGATCTCATCAAATGCCCTGGATATAATTATTATCTCTACGTTGATGATTCTCAGAGCTACTTGTCCAGCTCTAATATTTATTTTAACCTCCAGTTTCCCTCTCCAATAGCTAATTAGCTATTTTGGACTTAATTTCCCATAGTCATCTTAAACTCAACATGTCTAAGACTGAATTCATATTTTTCCTCATAACACTCCCCTTCCTCTTATTTTTCCTCTGATTATAGTGTTCCACCCTTCTTCCAGTCTTTTGGGTTCTCAACCCATGTCTCATGTTTCCTTTCTCACTTTTTCACCCCACATATCCAATCAATGGTCATAATATCATTTCTACATTCATAATATCTCTCGTATATGATCTCTACTCTCCTCTGGCACTGCTACCACCAAGGCACAGGCAGATCTTTATAATATCATGCCAAAACAACTGTAATAGCCTACTGATTGATCTTCCTCTTTAAATTTCTTTCCATTCCAAAATATTTTCAAGTTTTCTATAAAACTGATCTTCATAAAATGTACATTTGATCATTCGACAAACTCTAGTGGTTCCTTATGAACTTTAGCATCCTTTGATTGGCTTCTAAAGCCTCTTATAACTTGGCTCTTCTCACCTTTTTTCAGTCTTCTTATACATTATTATCCTCCATATACCTCTCGATCCAGTAACACTGGCCTCTTTGCTATTTTTTGAATAAGATATTCCAATTATGGTTCTGTAAGAAATGACCAGCAGGATGATTTCAGAGAGGCCTGGAGAGATTTGCATGAACTGATGCTGAGTGAAATGAGCAGAACCAGGAGATCATTATACACAGCAATAAGACTATACAATGATCAATTCTGATGGACATGGCTCTCTTCAACAATGAAATGTTTCAAACCAGTTCCAATTGTTCAGTGAAGAAAGCCATATACACCCAGAGAGAGGGATGTGAAATGTGGACCACAACATAACATTTTCATGCTCTCTATTGATGTTTGCTTGCATTGTGTTTCCTTTCTCAGATTTTTTTTTGTAGATCCGACTTTTCTTACACAGCAAGATAACTGTAAAAATATACACACACATATTCGATCTGTCATATATTTTAACATAATTAACATGTATTGGACTTCCTGCCATGTAGGGGAGGGGTGAGGGGTAGGGGAGAAAAATTTGTAACAGAAAGCTTTGCAAGGGTCAATGTTGAAAAATTACCCATACATATGTTTTGCAAATAAAAAGCTTTAATAAAATTTTAAAAAAGAATAAGATAATCCATCTCTAACTTCTGATATCTTCATTGACTATCCTTCCATCCCCACCCCATGCCCTCCTCATCTCAGCCTCCTGCTTTCCTGACTTCCTTCAAGTCTCAGCCTTTCACAATCTGAAATCTTAATGTCTTTTCTTTAAAATTATACCATGTATTTGTCCTGTATATATTTTATTTTTATATAATTGTTTGCATGTTGTCTTCCCATTAGACAATCTCCTTAAAATCTATGGCTGGGTTTTTTTTTTAACTTTTTTTTTTATATCCCCAGTTTGTTTCCCCAAATGCTTCTTCACTGATATGTTGCCTGAGAGATCTGAAGAAGATGGCTATCAAATGAAGAATTAGGGAATAGTTCTTGAAGAAAGTAATATTTGAATTCAACTGGACAATTAGAAATTTAAAAAGCAAAGAGAGGAAGGGAGGGAGGGAGGATGTCAGCCAGAGGAAATAGTCTGAACTAAGACATTGAGTTATGTATTAAAGTTCATTTCATACTGACAGAAAGTTGAACTGTTTTTCTGAAGCTTCACAAGAGTGGAAAGGGAATAATATGAGTTAAGGTTGAGAACCTAGAGTTGTACTAAATTATAGAAGATACTGAATGCCAGGCAAATCAGAGTTTACTCAATGGGATATAGAGAACCACTCATGGGTTTGGAGTATTGACAATGCATCCAAATCTATGCATAATAAAGATTATTCTGAAAGTGGGATGAAGGATGGATTGGAGATGGGAGAGAATGGATGGGAAGCCAATCAAGAAGCTAATAATAGCACATCCAAGTGCTCATTTGGGCCTGTATTAGTATGGTGCCAAAATGGGTAATCTGGCTGTGATAGATAGTTTGGAGATGGAATCACTCACATATCTGATTAGAAACTACATAAAACATTAGAAAAGAAAAAAATCACAGATAACCTCAAGTTTATAAAAATGGGAGACTGGTTAGTTTCTGGGAATTATGTCCACTTAATGATGGCAACCAGTGGTGTGCTAGTAATTTCTTTTTTGGAGATCTCTAGTTGTTGAAAAAATGTACTCACCACACTTTTAACTTTAAATTGAATTGTTAACTCTTTTCCCATCACTTTTTAAAATCCAGATGATGAACAAAACAACAAATCAAACTTTGATTTGCAGCTTTGTTGTAAATAATAAATGCTTACCCTGAAAATTTAATAATCAAATTATCAAATAATCAAATAATCAAATGGACATACTGAATTTGAAATGCTGGTAGAATATCTGTATGAAAATGTCATCTGGTCAGTTGGAAAAAGGGATGCCCAAAAGAATGGTCAGGATTATAAGCACTAGATTTAGGTGTTTTCACCACAAAGATAGTAGTTGAAATTGTGATAATAAATTGGGTGACCAAGAAAGAGGGCACAGAGAGAAAAAAAAGGGCAAGTTCTGGCTCTAGGTTATCACATATATTAAGAGTTTATAATATAAATATAGAGCTGGAAAGGATCTAAGAGCTACTATAGTTCACTCTCCTAAATATGCAAATGAGAAAACTGAGGCTCAGAGAGGTTATTTGCACAAGTGATTTACAAGATTACAAAGTCAAGAGTCACATCAGTGAAGGAGTCATGGAAAGATGATCAGAAATGTAGGAAAACCAAGAAAGCAAAGTATCTCTGAAGGTCAGGAAGGAGAAAGTTCTCTTTAGAAAGGATGGATAGTAGTTTCAAAAACTGCAAAGAAATCAAAGAGATTGAAGACTGAAAAAAACCCATTTAATTTGAGTTAATTGAGTTCATTAAGATAATAGTTTCAGTAAAATAGTAGAGAGGAAGATAGTAAATGGCAAAAGCTTGGCTGAGGGAATGTAAAAAGTTTATAGTGTATAGATTTGTGCTGGAGCCAGCTCCAACTGGCTGGAGAGAAACAATTTTGTTAAATTTTCAGAATAAGCATTTACATTGCAGAAATTGGCAAATACTACATATCAGGGATTGATTTAAACTTAAGAAAATGATGGAAATGGTAATAATAATGATCAAGCTTAAATATGTTCCATATATATTTTGTTTTGTCTGAAAGCCTGTTTTAAACATATCAGCATATTTCGAGATATAGATGAATTTCCATGTGAAAGGGAGAAAAGAAAAGTGTGGAAATAAATAAGTGATTGGAATAAGTTCAAGGAAAAGCTTTTTTTTTTTTAATAAGTGGGGAATCCAGAGCATATTCACAGGCAGATGGAAAGAATCAGTGTCAAATGTGAGATTGTAGGTATCTGAAAAGGTTTGCTAAACTACAGCTTGGTCCTAGAAGACTGAAGAAAATGAATTCAAGGATAGAGTCAGAATGATTGTCTTTAATGTGTGGTAGGGATTTTTCTATTCTTCTAAGATTTAACAAAGGAAGCTCAGAGTTCATTGCAGATGACCTCAAGATTCTTAGGGAAGCAGGAAGCTAAATCACCTGAGATAAGTGAGGGGCCTAAAGTCAGGGTTAGTGGGGAAATGAGAGAACAGGTTTGGAAATACAACTGTGGTGAATGAGATCAGAATTTAATAAAAGTAAATTGGGAGGTTGTCAAGCAGCATCTCTACCAGTATTCTTAATAATCATTTGAAATAGGTAGAATAAGAATGATCATCCCTACCTCAAAGATAAGGAAGCTTCAGTTCAGAGAAGGTAAGAGATTTATCAAGCTGGAACTGGTAGGAGCTAATAGAGATGATACTTGAACTGAAACCTCTTAATTCTTTTTTTTTTTAATTTTATTTTATTTGCAAAACATATGTATGGGTAATTCTTCAACATTAACCCTTACATAGCTTTCTGTTACAAATTTTCCCCCCAACACCCCACCCCTCCCCTAGATGTTAATTATGTTAAAATATTTGACAAATCGAATATATGTATACATATTTTCACACTTATTGTTGTACAATAAAAATCGTATCTACACGAAAGACATATCAGATAAAGGAAACACAATGTAAACAAACAGCAATCAAGAGTATGAGAATGAAAGAATCCCTTTCTCTGGATGTATATGGCTTTCTTCAGTGAACAGTTAGAAGTGGAAACCTCTTAATTCTAAAATGAATGCTCTTTCCACTGTGCCATATTGCCTCAGAATGAAAAAATAGGGGGATTGGGATAGAGCTAACTTCTTGAGGTGGGAAAAGAAATAAGGTATTATAAACTGTAGCAGGATTGATTGTGATTTCCTCATAATAAAGAAGCTTTCATTATTCTGTAAAGTAGTTGGGGTTTTTTATTAAAATTAAAATTTATTTTGTTTTAATTTTGGGATAAAACAAGCATTTCCATAATATAATATAATAAAAATGATTATCCATGAAGCTGCAGATCTATTATGTACAACTTGCTATTCTTTTTTAAATGATCATGGAAATTTCTTTTTTCTCTTTATTTCCTTTTTTCTTCCCTGCTCCTTAATATAATTTTACCTCTCTCTATCTCTATCCTTGAATAAGCCTAATAACTATTGAGCTCTAAAGAGAAAAAATAAAAATTGACTTCCTAGCAAAACCTTTAACAAACTCACTCAACACTAAGCTTTTCTCACATAATTTTTTTCTCCAAAAATTTAATTTTTGATCATTTCATTTTGTTTATTTTCTATTTCCTGACCATGTAAGAATGATCTTCTTAGGTAGAAAGAAATGCAAACATGTCTATTTTGCTAGATAGATTTGCATAGATTTAGAGTTGGAAAGGACCTTAGAAGTCATCTAGTCCCTCTGTTTTACAGAGGAGAAAAATGAGATGCATAGAAGTTATAGGATTTGCAAAATATCATAGACTTAAGTGCCAGAGCTAAGATTTCAAACCACCTCCTCTGATGCCAGTCACAAGGCTACTACACTATGTAAGACATTATTCTGAGGAATAGGGGTACAAAAACAAAAAGAAAATATAATTCCTGCACTTAATGAGGTTATGCCTTGTCTAGATATTGTCAAATTCAACCACACACAAATAGCCACAGTATAGTTAACTAGCAATTAATCAACTAACATTTATTAAGCATCTATATGTGCCAGGCATTGTGCTAAGGACTGAGGAGCCAAAATGTTAAAAGACAGTCCCTATTCTCAAGGAGTTCACAGTCAATTGGAGGAGACAACACAAAAACAGTTATTTTGAACAGCGTACCCTGGAAGCAGAGCTGCAGTTTAGCAAAGAGTTAAAAGTCAAAAAATAATGAACAAATGGGAAAATGGTCATAGAAAGTTACTATGGTGACAAGGAAGATCAAAGCACATACTCAGAAGATAAAGTCAAAGTTTTTATATCCAAAACCTTCAAAAATATGTAAATTGGTCTCAGGCCATGGAAGAACTTAAAAAAGGATTCTGAAAATTAAGTAAGAGAGACAGAGGGGAAATTGGGAAGAGAAATGAAAGTGTTGCAAGAAAATTATGAAAAAAGAGTCAACTGCTTGGTAAAGGAGATAAACACACACACAAATATTAAAGAAAATAACACCTTAAGAAACAGATTAGGCCAAACAGTAAAAGAGATACAAAAAAAGAAAAAAAAACAATGAGAAGAAGAATGCACTGAAAACAAAATTGGTCAAATGGAAAAAGAGGCACAAAAATTTACTGAAGCAAAAAACTCATTAAAAAGTACTATTGGCTAAATGGGAAAGAAAGTATAAAAGCTCACTGAAGAAAGTAATTCCTTAAAAATTAGAATTGTACAAGTGGAATCTAATGATTTTCTGAGAAATCAAGAAACAATAAAACAAAACCATAACAAAAACAAAACAAAACAAAAAGAAGACAATATAAAATATTCATTGGAGGAGCAGCTAGGTCTCGAAGTGGATAGAGCACCAGCCCTGAACTCAGGAGGACCTGAGTTCAAATCTGGCCTCAAACAATTAACACTTCCTAACTGTGTGACCCTGGGCAAGTCAATTGCCTCAGCAAAAAAAAAAATCATTGAAAAGATAACTGACCTTAGAAAATAGATCCAAGAGAGAAAGAGCTTAGACAGCATCTTGCAAAAAATTATCAAGGAAAACTGAAAGGAAAATTGAAAGAATCCACTGTTCACCTCCTGAAAGAGATCCCCAAATGAAAACTTCAAGGAATATTATGGCCAAATTCCAGACCTTTCAGGTCAAGGAGAAAATATTGCAGGAAACCAGAAAGGAAAAATTCAAGAATCATGGAACCATAGTCAGGATAACATAAGATGTAGCATCTTCTACATGAAAGGATTGGAGGGCTTAGAATATGATATTCAAGAAGCTCAGATTAAAACCAAGAATCACCTACTCAGCAAAATTGAGTCTAATCTTTCAGGGGGAGAAAATAGATATACAATGAAATAGAGTACTTTCAAGTAGTCTTGATGAAAAGAACAGAACTGAATAGAAAATCTGACTTTCAAATATAAGATTCAAGAGAAGCATGAAAAGATAAACAGGAAAGAGAAATCAAAAGGGACTTAATAAGGTTAAACAGTTTAAATTCCTATATGGGAAGATATTTATAAAAACTTTATAATTATTGGGGCAGAAGAAGTAAATATAGACAGAGGGCACATTTGTGAGTTGAAAATGAAGGAATTATATATTAAAAAATAAAATTAAAGGGTGATAAAATTAAATTCACTAGGAGAAAGGGAAAGGAAAAGATAGAATAGGACAAATTATCTTATATAAAAGAAAATCTCATATAAAAGAAGCAAGAAAAAGCTTTTACAATGGAGGGTGAAATGGAGGAGTAAGTGAACCATACTTTTATCATAATTGGTTCAAAGAGGGAATAACAAACACACTGAATTAGGTTTAGAAATCTACCTTACCCTGCAGAAAAGTAGAATGGGAAGGGAAAAAAGAGAAGGGGGGATAATAGAAAGGAGGACAGATTGAGAGAGGCAGTATTTAGAAGCAAAACACTTTTGAGGAGGGACAGAGTGAAAGGAGAGACAGAATATAATAAACAGAGGAGGAAATAGGATAGAGGGAAATACAGTCAACAACTGTGTAATAATCGTGAAAACTAATAACTCGTAATTGAAAAAAATTCTGAAGCAAGTTACTCTAATAAAGGCTTTGTTTCTCAAATACATAAAGAGCTGAGTCAAATTTATTTTTTTAAAAGAGCCATTCCCCAACTGATAAATGATTAAAGAAAATGATCAAAGTGTTCAGATGATGTAATCAAAGCTATCTATAGCCATATGAAAAAATATTCTAACTTATTATTGACTGGAGAAATGCAAATTAAAACAATTCTGAAGTACTACCTCATACCATTAGATTAGTTCATAGGAAGAAAAGGAAAATAACAAATGATGGAGGGGATGTGGGAAAATGAGACATTAATGCACTGTTGGTAGAATTGTGAACTGATTCAACCATTCCGTGGAGCAATTTGAAATTATGCCCAGAGCGCTATAAAGCCATGAATAAATACCCTTTGACCTAGAAATATAGTAGGTTGTATCTCAAAAGAGATTAAAAAACAAAAAGGAAAAGGACCTTTTCTGATGGCAAAGAATTGGAAATTGAGGGGATGCCCATCATTTGGAACATGATTAAATAAATTGTGATATATGATTGTGATGTAATATTGTTGTGCTATAAAAAATGATGAGCAGGATGCTCTCAGAAAAACCTGAAAAGACTTCTATGTAAAGTGACAAGTACTGTGTACAAAGAAACAGTATTATTGTAAGATGATTAGCTGTGAATGATTTTGCCACTCTCAGCAATCAATGATATAAGACAACTCAGGACAAGATGAAAAATGCTATCCATTCCCAAAGAAAAAACTGATGGTCTGAATACAGACTGAAGCACACTTTAAAAAAAAAACTTAAAAAAATTTTTTTCTTGAATTTTTTAAATCTATGTTTTCTATTTACATAGACAGTAGTGGCTCTTGTCTATATGTCTCTTGCACATAATATTAAAATGGAGATATTTTTGCATACCGAAAGAAATTAAGTGACTTGTCTGTCATCATTTAAATAGGTTGTAATTAGCAAAATCAAGATCTAAATCCCTGTCATTTAACCACAGGGTCATCTTTTAGGCCATCTAAATAAGAAGTCCTTAACCTTTTTTATATTTTATATGTGGTAGTGAAGTGAAATCTATGTTCACAGAATGTTTTTAAATGCATATAATAAAATCCACAGGATCACAAGAGAAACTAATTATATTGAAACTTAGTTATTAAAATATTTTTTAAAAAACCCTTGCTTTTATTTGGTTATTTCAGACACATCAGACTTTTTGTGAACCTATAATGGGGTTTTCTTGGCAAAGATACTAAAATGATTTGCCATTTCCTTCCCTGGCTCACCTGACAGATGAGGAAACTGAGGCAAACAGAGTTAGACAACTAAGTTCACAGTTACACAGCTAGTGTCTGAAGCAAGATCTGAAGTTAAGAAATGGTCTTCCTAATTCTAGACTCAATGTTTCTATACACTGAATTACCTAACAACGCCTATCAAAAATATTTTAAAATAATTTTATAGACCTCAGATTAAGAATTCTTGCTTTAATCAATTCCCTCATCTTAGAGAGGAGTTAACAAGCATTTATCAAGTGTTTACTATATAATAAGCATTGTGCTATGAGATAAGAAACCATATAAAGAAGATGAGGTTAAATTTGCCTTTTACACAATTAGTTAATATTAGAGCCAAGATTTAAGTCTAAAATTTTCTTTTGTCAAAGGCTTGCACTTTATTTAGTAGGTCTAGCATGCTTCAGCATCCCTCTTGATATGAGGGAAACAGATTAAAATAAAATGTAAGAATACTTAATAAGGGGCAGCTGGGTGGAGCAGTGGATAGAGCACCAGCCCTCAAGTCAGGAGGACCTGAGTTCAAATTTGATCTCAGACACTTAACATTCCCCAGCTGTGTGACCCTGGGCAAGTCACTTAACCCCAAGTGCCTCAGCCAAAAAAAAAAAAAAAAAAAAGAATACTTAATAAAATAAATAAAAATACAATAAAACATAGATGACATTCTATTTTAAAACTAACGTCAACATGTGGCCCAGAAGGATCCTTATATATCCAGATTAATGGTTCCTCTGTTTCTATTTGAGTTTGATACCATCGGTCTGTGCGAAGCTGCCTCTGATTCAAAAATCTATAGTCTTTCTATTATACCACCTACTTTATAGGGTCACTCTTGTGCTTTTATATTTATCTGATATTTTATCTTTTGGACTAAAATTTTCTTAATGTAAAATTGATTCAAGCAGAACTGGGCAAAATTAACATTGTATAAAAATTACAAGATAAATATTTTCATTTTTTGTCTTCTTGCTCAGGAAGCTGAATACCACTTCCCAGACTTGTTAAAAGAGATCTAGCTGATAGACAAATCAATTATGAAATCTTGAGTCAAAGGCTTGTGATGTGCCCAGAAACTTGACTTGTTTAGAACTTTTAGTCAGGATCCAAGACTCCAGGAAGTACATTCATTTTCAGTAGTGACATTAGGATGCCAGGCTATAGAGTCTGTGACAATCACTGTGTCTTTGAGTCCTGAAGGAAGAGGCTCCTGTCCTTGATGCTACAAAAATAAATAAATAAATCTCTCTGTTTTCTAGTCCCTGCATGGTCAAGATGGGAAGTAGGAGTTAGGAGGGAGATCCTGAAAGCTGAATAAACATCAGTGTTTATAATCAGAAAAACAGCTTCCTGGTTTGGTACATCCTGCTATCATTGGCATTTCAAATTCTTGTAACCAGCTGAGTTTCTCTACTATGCAGGGTTTTATCTGCATGAGATATACATGTAATGAGCATATTTTTTTTTGAGCATCCCTGTGCTTGGATATAATTTTGCTGGTACTATCTTTGTTGAAGACATCACTATTAAAATACCTTGTCCAAAATTAAGTAAAATCCACAAAAATCATTTTTTTCCTGCTGAAGAATACAATTATATTTCATTGCTTTCCTATATTTTCCTATACTAGTCAGCTAGGTAGCACAGGGATAGCTCTGAATCCAGAGTCAAAAAGACTTGTTAGTCTTGTGTCAGACATATAGTAAGTAATTATGTGTAACATAATATATATGGAAGGTGAGGTTAAATTTGCCTATTACACAATTAATTAGTATTAGAGGCAAAATTAAACCTACATATATATTTATGTGTATGTGTATATACATATAATATATAGTAATATAAGTGTGTGGTCAACAATGTATGTGTATATACA
>JAJPUD010030323.1:0-13245 GCA_023553655.1 Myrmecobius fasciatus
TCTTTCTTTCTTTCTTTCTTTCTTTCTTTCTTTCTTTCTTTCTTTCTCTCTCTCTCTCTCTCTCTCTCTCTCTCTCTCTCTCTCTCTCTTTGCTGAGGCAATTGGGGTTAAGTGACTTGCCTAGGGTCACACAGCTAGGAAGTGTTAAGTGTCTGAGATCAGATTTGAACTCAGGTCCTCCAGACTTCAGGGCTGGTGCTCTAACCACTGCTCACCTAGCTGCCCCCACTTTTCTTAATATATGTACAAATGAGTACAGTTTCACTCTTATCTTCCATTAACAACAACTTTGGTAAAACCAACAAGTAAAAGTAGCCTAGACTCTTAGAAACCTCCTACATAATATATCAACTGTTTTTTATCTAAACTGCCTTGATCTGTTTCACAACTTTCTAGTTCATAAAGACCTTGGTAATTGAAGTTTTTCTTGCCCTTCTCTTGCTTTTCTTCCCTCCTTGTCCTCCTTATTTCCCTTCCCTCTGTTCCTCATTCCATCCTTTTTTTTTCTCCCCCCCCATTCAAATCTGTGATTTCATTGCTGCATAAAACTATATTCCTGACATAGAAACTCCAATACAGATCTGTGACTCGTATCTTAGTTTTAGAGAGCAGCCTGGAGGTATGAGAGATGAAGAGATTTGCCCATGGTCACAAAACAAGTGTTTGTTAGACACAGGACCTGAACACACAACTTCATGAATACAAGACCGACCTGGCTCTTAGTTTCTATTTTTCAGAAAACTGAGGAGTCATCAACCTTGTTCTAGAATGATTTCTACTGTGTTTGTAGCTATTTCATATGAATTTGAACATGTTTTTGAAAAAAAAAATTTTCTTGAAAGGAAACATGGACTTGTTATTTGAGATGTTAAAACTGCTGCACTATGTATAAACTTGGGAAACATATTTCATTTTGGAATATCAAAAAGCCCTGGAAGATTGACATAAGCTCTCATTCTCTCATTCTTTCTGTCACTCTCTCTGTCATTCTCTCTGTCTTTGTCTCCATCTCCGTCTCTCTTTCTGTCTCTCTGTCTCTGTCTCTGTCTCTGTCTGTCTGTCTGTCTGTCTCTCTCTCTATGTGTGTGTGTGTGTGTGTGTGTGTGTGTGTGTGTATCTATATCTATCTATCTCAGAACTTATGATTGCATAGCCACTACTGACTCATTTTCTAGAACTCCACTGGAACCCTTAGGTATTTAATCAAAATTAATAAGTATTTTTATGGGACATTTCTGCAGAAATTGTCTGCATTAGAGTTTGCCACAACTGTAGGTGTAATGAAATGCTTGTCATCTTTTGGGAATAAAGGAAAGGCTGGTTGTGACAGCTGATTTTCTAATGCAGGAAATATTTTACATTCTAAAGAAATAGGCATCTGAACCAAAAATATGTCCAGCCAGAACTGTGCTTGCCACAAAGAAGAAAATTTCATTTGGAGAGAAAGGCTAATACCAGTCATTAGAACATTGATTTTTGTCAGAAGAGCTGAGTATGGGTCCTAGACTTGATATTCCTGGCTTTTCATAACCAAGTGAGCATGGGAATGTCATTTAAACTATGCCTCAGGTTCCTCACCTATAAGACAGGAATAATAATACTTGTATTATTCTCCTTCCCAAGGTTGTTGGATATAATACTCTTTGGAAATCTTAGAAATATATTAGAATATGAAAAGTTATCTTCAAAAGATCTTTGTACAGCATGAAATTGAGACCTATCACATCCTAGTAACCCTCTGCAAGACACACTCAGCACATACTCAGCTCAACAATATCCTTACTAAAATGTGATGTGATAGCAACTACTAGCTTTGAATGGTTAATATTAACATACTGTGTAATGGAAGAGGTCAACCCCAATTAATCATAGAAGATCCAAATATCTTGATTAAATCAATCATTCAACAAAATGAATAATTCATTGGGCATTTTAAAGGTATCATAAGGTCTTGGGGGGTCATTATATAAAGGCAGATGATACCACCTAGGAAATGTCTTGTGATTGGCAAATGAAGGTCAAGTAATATCTAAAACCAGGAAGTTAGTTTGGAAGCAGTCAAGTGGAAAAAGGATCCACATTTAGGAACAGAAGTTTCTAGGTGCTTGAATGAGAATCCCTTTTTAGGAAAAGAGAATTTGCTTTTTTTCTGTTTCCTTCACTCTTTCCATAAACTATGTTACTAAAGAAATTGAAATAGTAGGAAACAGTGTATCTAATTGGAAGAAGAGAGAGACTTAATGAAGGCAAACAAATACTGGAATTAAAAAAGGCATCAAGTAGGCAGCAACATAATATATATTTGAAATCTTAAAAGGTCAGAAGATCTGGAGGTGCAGTTAGATGAGTAGCAACATCCCAGGAGAAACAGTGACTGAAGTCAATATCTGCATTAGGGACTGAGAGACACCAAGGACAAATTGGACACACTAAGGAAAATGCAGCTTTGTTCTAAACAGGCACCCAACCTCAGAGTCTAGAAGTGAACACTAAATGTGAAGTTAATGAAAAATCCCAAAGGAAAAAAAGGACTTCCAATAATTAGGAACCATGAATTACACCTTTGGCAAATGGCTCCCTTCCACATGTCCATTACTTATATTTTGTTGTAAGTTTGACCACATTCTTTTCTGAGACACTATGTATGTAAGAAGAGAGTGTACTGTTAGTTTGGGAAAGATGTTTCCTTGCTATATTCACTTAATAGATACCCTTTTTAAAAGAGTATAATGAAGTCTGACTTATGGAAACACTCTGATAGGAGCTTATGAACAATAATACTAGAAACCCTAGCAACTTCCAGGATTACTTCTAGAACTCTGGGGGGGGTACTAGTCTAAGCACTTGTGAATGAAATTAGGATGCAGCCCCAGAAGTCAATCAGTCAAATTACATTTGCTTAGTGCCTGCTTTGTGTAAGGTTTTACTCAAAAACCTGAGGATACAAAGAATGACATAGATGTGGACACACATATTTATATAAATATATGCTTAATACACACACTCTCTCTCTCTCTCACACACACACACACACACACACACACACACACGCATAAGTTTTGATTAGTATCAGAGGAAAAATACCAGCTCTAAGAGGGATGAAGGAAAATTTCTTGCAGAAGGTAGAATTTTAGCTAAGACCTGAAATAAAATCAGGGAAATTAAGAGACAGAAATGAGGAAAGAAAGAAAATTCCAAGTATGAAGGATAGCCAGCAAAAATGTTCCAAGTTAAGAGATGATTTATCTTATACAAAAAATAACAAGGATGTTCTTGTCACTGCATCATAGAGTAATAGAGGATTTTGGGATGAAGGAAAACTGAAAGGAAGGGCCCAGGTTATTAAAGGCTTTAAAAATAAAAACAGAGGGCTTTATATTTGATCCGAGAGGTAATAGGGAGCCACTGGAGTTTATTGAATGGGGATGAGTGGTGATGTCCAGACCTGCCATTTGGGAAGATCAGTTTTACACAAGGAGGGCTACCTATTCATATATTCATATAATCTGTTTGGGGGAATCATTCACAGTTCGTTATCGATTCATTCCTTGGAATAATTATAAAGATTTTCCTATTTATGGAAAACTAGTGCCTTTTTTTTTTTTTTTTTTTTGCTGCTTAGAATACTAATGTGATTATTCCTGAAGGTGAACAGCAGTGAGAGGAAGAGTTCTAAATGACCTCCCATCCTTTCTGGCTCTGTGTTTCTTTGAAAAATTAGAACTGTCTTTTTTGTTATTATTGTTTGATATCCCTTTCTTTTCTTTTGATAAATTCATCCCAGAGGTTGAAGAATGATGGTATATTGTGACATTTGCAAATTCTGAGTTTTTTTTCCTTCCAAACCCAAACAAATCCTGACTTACTAGTGTCAAGGAATTAAGCACTCACCTTGTCTTATAAAAGAATAACTAGATTCTGTCATCCATCTTTTGTACTCCTAGCCATGCCTCTTGATATTCATTACTTACTTGGAATTAATGTGGATTTAGAATCTAATTTCAAAGGATTTCCTAGAGATACATTTCTTGTGTTTATCAATAATGCAACCTTGGGAAATATTGTTCAGGTAGCTCATTTAAAGGGAAGAAAAACACCACAGCAACATAATATTTTGTTGTGTTTTTTTTTAAGAGTTCAAACAGTTTTGTCTTATAAATATGTAAATTAACCTTGGCTATTTCAACCTCCCCAAAGCAAGTTCTAATATCCTTGTCCATCTCTCATTCAATCAATGTGAAGAGCTTGGTGAGGTTACCAAAACTAAGGTTCTTCTGCCCAGGTTTCTTGAAAGTAACCAGGTTTTGCCCAGAGGGGTTTTAGAAAGCAAAGCTTCAATGTTTATTACTATTCACTCTGCCAATCACAAGCCTGCTATTGGTTTCAGCTTCTAATTTCAATAATTCAGATGTCCATATTTGAACAAAAAACTGAATTAACAAGGAGAAGTTAAGCATAGAATATCAAATAGTATCACATTTTTTAAGACAGGAAACCTCAAGAAAGGCAGCAACGGCATTAGTGAAACCCATCTTCCCCCTAACACCAAATGCCTGGGAAATGGGGACCAAAATCAGTCTAAAAAATTTGAA
Source organism: Myrmecobius fasciatus (assembly GCA_023553655.1). NCBI lineage: Eukaryota > Metazoa > Chordata > Mammalia > Dasyuromorphia > Myrmecobiidae > Myrmecobius > Myrmecobius fasciatus. Next base: position 4,593 of record JAJPUD010030323.1, read on the forward strand.
TTTGAAATCTATTTCACTAAGCAGTCACATTATCTTCCAAGAAATCATTTTATTTCTCCTTATTATCACCTATAACTCCCCTCCAACTTTATCATTCTTCCCTATCTCATATTTTCTCCATTTAATGCGTTCTGGGCAACATTAGAGAACTAATCTAGCCTTAAAGATGGACCTGATCCCATTAGAGAATGATTTTCTCTTCACTACTAAGATCAGGAAGTTCTTCAAAGCCAAAAAGGACTTGACATTCTTTGATTTTTAAGATACTTGCAATATGATTCATTTTTATATTCACTTTAGCCCTAGGTGCTGGAGTGGGAGTGAATGCAAAATGGAGCATGAGTCTGGGGCCCTGACAGTTATTCTCTAAAATGTGTACTTATGGCCTAATCCCCCAAAATATATTACTTTCCAATATGAAATGGGGATTGAGGAGGAGGAAGTGGCCTTATCCTAACAATTTTCACAAGGACTCTCACATAGTTTATTTCTCACACAATGCCTTTTTTCTGCTGAGTCTCCTGCAGCTTCCATCCCTTGCTTTCTAAGCTCCCATTATTCCACTTATGAGTCTAGAATTAATGCCCCAGCATCAATTATGAACTATCACAGTTCCCACAGCAGCAGCAGTGTTAAGTATCATTGGTAAAATTCATCCTTCTTTTGCCATATTTACCACTAAAACCATTCCCATCACCACTGACTGTGAAAGACTTATGTTGGAGGGTAAGAGCTCCATTCCAGTTTGTCCTTTTGAATAGGACAAGAGACAAACAAGACTATTAGGCTTGGATGTTTTGATATTAGTGCCACAGACGGACCTCATATAGTAGACAATATAGATATCCTTGTTCATGTTAGCACCATCCTTTATTCCTCACTCTCTGTCTCTTCAAATTTGTTGTTTTTACCTCTATCAACATGTATCACATCTGTCTCACACCTTTTATCTCAGAAACCACTTGTAGTTGGGCCCTCATCATCTTTCTTTTTTAAAAAATTTATAATAGCTTTTAATTTTTCAAAATACATGCAAAGATAGTTTTCAACATTCACTTTTGAAAAACCTTGTATTCCAAATTTTTCTCCACCCCTCCCCTTCTTTTCCCTTCCCTGGGTAACAAGTAATCCAATATAGGTTAAACATGTGTAATTCTAATATTTCTACATTTATTATGCTGTGCAAGAAAAATCAGGTCAAAAGGGGAAAAGAGAAAGAAAAAAACAAGCAAGCAAACACCATCAACAAAAAAATACTGAAAATACTATATTATGATCCACATTCAGTCCCCACAGTCCCCTCTCTGGGTGCAGTTGGCTCTCTCCATCACCAATCTATTGGAACTGGCCTGAATCACTTCATTATTGAAAAGAGCCACATCAGAGCTGATAGTCATATGATCATGTTGTTGCTGTGTACAATATTCTCTTGGTTCTGCTCACTTCACATGTCATCAGTTCCTGTTAAGTCTCTCCAGGCCCTTCTGAAATCAGTCTAGTTCCTCATCATCTTTCACCTGGACTCTTAGAACAATCTCCATATGGAGATCACTTTCTCAAATCTTTACCCATTTCAAACTATCTTCTAACCATATCACTCCCCCACTCATTAAACTCCAGTGGCTTCCTACTAAATCAAGAATCAAGAATGAAATATTATTTGGTCTTTAATCCTTTCAAAAATTTTTTATAGAAATTTGTATAAATATGTATAATTTTATGTAATAAATAATTATTAACTTATTAGTTGATTTAAATAATGTATACATAAGTAAATATAATCATATTACATATTCATATTCTTAAAGAAAATCTGATCAGGGTTTGTGATTAAACATTTTTCAAGACAACTGATCTAGTCTGTGGCTTCTTTGATACACAAAATTGCAGCTTATGCCACAGAGTATAACTCACTGAGAAAAAGTATGTGTTTTCAAAATTTTAGAGTAAAACAAACTATAAATACTTTGCTTAAAATACATAATCAAATAACTAACCTATATTTAAAGGAGTTAGTAATATTCTTATCTCTATGCATTTTCTTTTCAGAAAGAGGGGATCATTGCTTTTCGGCCTTTTGGCTAAGATCATGTGCAGAAAGAGGGGATCAGACTTTCATCAAAGAGAAAGTAATTTAAATGCTTTGCTAGTAATACACCTTTCCCTTCTACATTATGAAGGGTAGGTGATTGATACCCATACAATCTGGAAAATCCACATAAAAAATTTTTTTTGGCCCTTCCTTTGCACCAAAGAAGAAGGTTTTTTTTTTTTTTTTTTTTCTTTTATGGAGTGTTTACAGTACCTCCTTGTGAAATTTGGGTTAAACATTTGGTCACAGGCTATATGTCATCTGATGGCTTTAGCATGTTGTCCAAGTCTTCCACAACCCCCCCCCCCCAAAAAAAATTCCCATTTAATTTATTATGCTGAGCCATAGTACATAGAAACCATGATGGGGAGGGTCTTGATATGGAAATGTTAATTATACAAGAGTCCAGGAATACTCTAAAGCTAGCCCATATCTGCTCAAGTACCATTTGTTAAATATTCACTCTGAGCATTTATACCTCAGAAATAGGCAAATATCCCATAACTGGAATTGTTTTTTTTTTAAATTATCTAGACAAAAAATGATGAAGAAAATATTAATATGCAAATTAAACTTAGAAATATGTTGTTATACCTCTCCCCTACTTACCACCCCAGCCAAGACTTAGTTGATAAATATTTATCATCACTCATATTTTATGATTTTTATCCACAGTTGCCTTTGCACCTCTAATATTTAGCATGGTGCTGAGCATGTGATAGATATAAAAATAGGGACAGTACTCTTAATTTCATTGCTGTAGGGAGATGCCAGGTGAGGAATGGGATAGACATTTAATAAATCTTGATTAATTGATTAATAAATTCATTGATCCTTTCTAACATTTCACAAGTGAGTTTGTATTCTGAGACACTACTGCCCTTGGCTACCATTTCTCTCTACTTGGCAAAAATATTAAATGCTTGCTTGCCAAGAAGGTTTCTAGGCTTTTATGGTATCTTTTGTGCAGTGACCTTTGCATCTATTAAAATTTTATAGGAAATGATGACAGCTCAGGTCATTATTTTTGCATTTATTCATTTTTCACTTTTGCTATGAATAAAGTGCTAAAAAAAGAACTCAAGTCACTATGTATTTATCATTTTAATCCATAGTCAAGACACCCTTCTTCTCCTCTCACTTCCAAAATTTTGGGCCCACATGAATCCATGTCTGATAGTAGGGGCTTTAAGAGAAGAATTTACTATTTTTGTCTTATTTCTACCAGCTGGAATTGTTCTGGAAATTTTTCATAATATATTCAGGGAAGTCTATGTTTTCTCAACTAAGGCTAAATGGAATCCCTAGCTTCTCCTCAAACACTTAAGATACTAAACACACAGCAAGTATAATGCAGCTTTTATTTAATCCCATATAAATGCAGAAGACATGAGAATCCTATGATAATCCAAACACTGGTACAAAAAAATACATTTGTTGTTCAGTTGATTGTTATATCTGACTCTATGTGACCTCATTTGTTATTTTCTTGATAAAATTACTAGGAGTGGTTTGCCATTTATTTTTCTAGCTCATTTTACAGGAGGAACTGAGGCAGAGGCAAGTGACTTGCCCAGAGTCACATAACAAGTAAGTGTCTGAGACTGGCTTTGAACTCAGATCTTCCTAAGTCTGAGCTGGACATTTTATCCACTATACTATCTCACTGCCCCATGAAAATGCAGAGGACACTCAAGTAGACAATCATTTCCCACAATGACAACAACCACGTGCCCAGCACCATGCTAAATATTAGAGATGCAAAGGCAACTGTGGAGAAAAGTCATAAGATATGAGTGATGATAAATATTTATCAACCAGGTCTTGGCTGGGGTGGCAGGTAGGGAAGAAATACCATGACATATGTCTAAGTTTAATTTGCATATTAATATCTTCATAATTTTTTGTCTAGAAAATTAAAAAGAAAACAATTCCAGTTTGGGGCATTCTGGTGAAATTTTCCACCGCTAACCCTTACAGCTTTCCCAAGACTAATAATACTACTCTGTGGTTCATGCTCTTCTGCATGAACTCATCTTTATTTTTTTCCTATTAAGTAGCTTCCTGAATCATGCAAATGCTCTTCTACATTCTTGGAGGAGTATTTTACATCAGGAAATACCCTTCATTCTTTAGAAGATCCATTTTCAGAAATCTTAAGTTTAGGATGTCTCAAATTTGAGAGTTTTCCATCCAGTTTTTAATCTTACTTTTCTTTTCTCCCTTCTGAGCTAGCATCCCTTCCATACTACCTTGCAATATACTAAATAGAATTGAACCTAAAGATATATACCATTCCTTCCATAAAATTCTCTAGAAGGTTTTTAAGGGTTCCTGCAAACTAAATATGTTGATACCAAAATCCTTATCTACATCTATATCTATACCTGAATTTATATCTATATATGTATATGTTTTATGTATATTATAAATATTATGAAAAATTCCTCTTCCTATTACAACCTATTAGCACAATGTATGTATGCATGCATATGTATAAATATATATGTATACATATATGCATATAAATAAATTAACAATAATAGGAATAGTGAGTAGACATGATTTCATTGATATAGGGCAATTATAAATGAGAAGATTCTCTTTACCAACACATGTAAGTTAAAGGAACTATTAACATGAAAGTGTTGATCAGACCTAAGTCACTATTATTAAGTAAAATACAATCATACTTACAGAAATATATCTAAATTATTGAGAATTCTTGAGTCCCAGTATTTTTAATAATAACAGTGATTTACATGAACAAACAAACAAACAAACAAACAAAAAAGGAATCATCCTTGGCAAAGGAAGTTATTATTGTGGAATAGGCAAATGAAACTCTATTTCTTTACTATTTCTTTCCTCTTTCACATGCAATTGTCAATGTTCTGAATTTAGCCAGTCTTTACATTAGGTATAAATGTGTAAGGGGCATGTTTCCATTCTCTCTCTGTTCATCATGACAGTTGGTATAAATATTTATCAATGAAAAATGCTTATGAAATAGAATTTTCATTCTTTCTCTCTTCTTCCCTCCTTCCTTCTTCATCTTTCTCTCCCCCTTTTCCTTCCTTTTCTCCCTCCCTCCTTCCCCATCCTCTCTCTCATAGGAAGTGGTTTCAGATGAAAGGCATCAAGGGGGCCAGCTACTGGAAGAACCAAAGTTGCTGCATTTCAAAGGAAATACATTTAGTCTTCAGATTTCTGTCCTGGATATCCCCCCTTTCCTTTGGAGAATTAAACCATTTACTGCATGCCAGGTACTTACTTACTAATTGTTTTGTTTAACACAAGCGGTTATATATTGACCAACAAAAAACATTAACAAAATCTCAATGAAGATCACCTTGATCCACTCTGTCCTTGCTCTGTCACTTTATCAAAAGTGTGGGTTTAATCTCAACACTGTCCTGGAAATGTACCAATTTTAGAGACACAACAGAAAAAAAATGTTATAAATTCAGAGTCAGTAAATGCATTTAAAAATTGCTTGTCAGATAAAACATGCCCCATCCTCTGGTTGAATTTGCTACTACATTTCAATTCACATGTCAACGTATCTAATAGTGAGATATTTTGTAATCTATCTATCCATCCATCCATTTCTTTTTCTAGCTTTTCTCTAAAGAGTTGAGAAAGAATACTGATGTAGTCATGAGTCCAAGTAATGACTGTTCTTCTTTCTTTGGGTGGGAAACAATAGATATCATGTCAAACCTTTGAAGGGTTTGCTATCATGTGAAATAAGCAATGGAGGAAGAAATAAATCGAAGAAAATAAGAGGGAGAAGGCAATTTTTTAGTCTTGTACTGCCCAGTGAAAGCACTAGAGATGTAAATATATTATTTTCACTGAGACTCATCCTAGAACAGATTCTGGGGAGGAAGTAAGCTATATAGGAGATACATGATTTGACTTCATATCATATTGAAGAGCTGCTACTTAGTATGAAAGTTATCTCGCATGAAACTCCCCCTTCTCACCTGATAAACATGCTAGTAAATATCAAAAAACTCAAAAAATGATCATTAAAATCACCACAAAGTATCAGGGAGCCTGACAGTTATACATCCTTAAAACAATTAATTGGCTATTCCAAACTGGCATCACATATAGGCTTCTGATCTCTTGGCTGTGCCTATCACCATTAGTGGCATGGCACAGTGCTTTGGCTATGTTTTCACTTTTCACATCATTCCTTTTCCTAAATCATGTACAAGCTATGCCAGCTTGTCAAAGTAAAAACAGACTGAACCATGAAGAAAAAAACTCTGCCTGGGCTGTGAGATTGAGGAGAAAGGTAAATCCTTCACCTTCTGAATGTATCAAATTTAATATTTCCATATTTGACAGTTTGCCAAATACAAAGTTTATTTTCTGTTTATTTCTATAGACATCATAAATTACTTTGAGGAGTTGTCACCTTATCATGAATTCTTAGTGTATTCAAAGCATTGAGAACAAATTTAGCCTAGAACATTTTTTAATGGATCAGCACATTTCCTTTTAGAGCAAATAATTTTCTATGAATAAATGTATTATTTGTGGTATATGAGATCTGGATGTCTCTGTTCTCTTGTAAGCATTATTCAGAATTTCTGTTGTTAATCGGTGTTGTTAAAACAAGTCTTGATAGTCATACAAATCCTTCTGTATTAACTTTTATGAGTTATAAGGGCCATATGTCACTGAAGCTAATATGAATGAATCAGTCCAAAATAACTATGGAGTTTAATGCTTAGAGATAAAAATTCTGAGGGGAAAACCAGTATCTTGCCACAGTATTTAAGCCATAATGGAGAACAGAGATTTTTTTTTTCTTTTAATGTTTCCTCTTAAAAAACAAAAAAAACCAACAACAACAACAACAACAACAACAACAAAAAAAAAAAACTAGGAGGATGCAAAAGCTTGCTAATTTTAGAAGAGACACTCAAAGCAAAAAATCAGACCCTTGCAAAACTGCTCCACATATGTTTACAACCAGAATAAAGAAATCCAGGGGCTCATAGTGAGCAGGTATAAATATTTATATTTAAACTCACAGGTATCTGCTTCAGAGGGTTGGGCCATAGTTTGACTTTTTAAGCACAAGAGCCATGTCCTGAGATTTCATTTGTAGTATATTTTCTTTGTTGGGGTCCAGATGCACCAACATACATGTCTTCACTCTCCTCCTACCTGGACCCCAGTCATACAATCTTCATTTAATAAGCTTCTGGAGGGCATCTCAGTCTTGGGAAATCTCAGCTTGTGTCTGCCTCCTTGTTATTGTGACTTTTGCACCTATATAGTATCTACTTCTAACATTAGGGAATCATAGAATACCTTCTGTAGGGAATCCATGTGCTTATCTGGTTTTAACCTAATTTATACACAAGTCACTTAATCTCTCAGTGTCCCTGAAAACTCTCTGAGACTATTAGTCACAAATAGATGGACAATCTGGTTCAGTAGAAGTCATGTCCACATAAGGAATTCCCCACGCTGATGAAATTAGAACTCTGGGTAAAAAAAATAAAAATAAAAAAATAAAAAAGCCCTCAATAACAATGGTGATAATAGCAAATAATAAAAACGCATACTCTCATATTTATAGTTCCTGAAGGTTCATAAAGTGCTGCCTTCAAACCAACCTTGTGAAGAATACAGTCTTATTTACTATAGTGAATATAGTCTATGTACTATAGTGCATAAGTACTGGGCAAAAGCTTTGTGCATAATGGTAATTTTTTTTTTCTTTAAGAGCTTAAGCATTTGTAACTGAACTCATGGAGAAACAAAAAACAAACACAAATTCTAAAACTCCTTTGCATATATTAAATAGATCTTCCCTTCCTTTTTAGTTGACTAGTTACTACCACATATATTTTACTTAAGTTCACAGACAACTATTATCTCATTTGAACCTCACAAAAGCATTGATAAAGACAAATAAATAATCTCCATTTACAGTTGAATAATCTGATTATCAAAGAAAATAAATAATTCCCCAATGGCTAGACAGCCTAAATGTCAAAAGCCAAAAATAAACTAAGGTCTTTCTTTGAAAGAATAAAGAAAGAGTGAATGAATGGATTAAATATATATATATATATCAAACACTTACTATGTTCCAAGCATCCCTAAACAGGGTCTGGGATCTTACATGGCTAGAAGAATGCTGAAAAAATAAGAACTTTACTCCGTCACTAATCAGAAACCCCTGGGAAACCAAAGATGGCCATAGAGACAAACAATATTGTTGTCTACTTGGGAAATCTCCAGACCAAGAATGCTAAGAGGGTTTGAAGAAAGGGAGACCAGGCAACTTCAGAGTTGATAGAACATTTACATAGTAACTCTTTGGCACAGAGTATATGGTTACTCAAGTTCTTAGAGAGAAGATAAAAAAAACTGGAGGTTCCTAGGATCTTATGATTTACATCTAGAAAGAATTTTAGAGATCATCTAATCTCCAATCCAATGAATCAAAGAATTTAGAACTAGAAGAGATTTCAGTATAACCTATATATATATATATATATATATATATATATATATATATATATATAT
>JAJPUD010030324.1:0-13244 GCA_023553655.1 Myrmecobius fasciatus
TGCTACATTATCTATGGTACCCTTTAATAAAATATAGTTTCCTTCCTTATCTCTTTTAAGTAGATCTATCTTTGCTTTTACTTGATCTGATATCAGGATTGCTACCCCTGCTTTTTTTTGTTTACCTGAAGCATAGTAGATTCTGCTCCAGCCTTTTACCTTCACCCTATATGTGTCACTATGCTTTAGATGTGTTTCTTGTAGACAACATATTGTTGGATTCTGGTTTTTAATCCAGTCTCCTATCCGCTTCCGTTTTATGGGAGAGTTCATCCCATTCACATTCACAGTTAAAATAACTAATTCTGTATTTCCTGCCATCTTATTTGCCCAAGTTAAGTTTTTCCCTTTCCTGTCCCCTTTCTCCCTTCCCCCCTCCTCAGTATTTTGCTTTTGATGACCCCCCTACCCTAAGTGTCCTCTCCAATTTGTCTCCCCTCCCCCTTTTTTACTCCTTTCCCTTGATTCTTCTAATTTCCCTTCTAGTAGTCTATGCCTTTCTTTTCCTCCTTTTTCTCCCACTTCCCTATAAGGAAGGACAAGTTTCTCTGTGAAATCAAATGTGTCTGATATACACTTTTAGAGCCCAATCTGATGTAAGATTTACACAATGCTCATCTCCCTCCCTTTTTTCCCTCAATTATATTAGGTTTTATTTGCCTCTTCATGACATTTTACCTTATTTTTACCTCTTTTTTAAACCTTATTTTTCCACCTTTTCCCTCTTTCCCCCAGTATGATAGCCTTTCCCCCTCTGCTTTTCTTTTTCTTATTATCAAAGTAATATCAAAGTATATCCCCAATCTTTAAGTATCCCCGTAGTAGAAATAAAGTTCTCAAGAGTCCTTTCCTTTTTACCTTTTTATGCTTCTCTTAAGTTCTGTTTTTGGAGGTCAATTTTTTTGTTCAGATCTGGTCTTTTCATTAGAAATAGGTGAAATTCACCTATATCATTAAATGACCATCTTCTTCCCTGGAGGATAATGCTCATTCTAGCTGGATAGGTTATTCTTGGCTGTAATCCAAGTTCCTTTGCCTTTTGGAATATCTGATTTTAGGCCCTTGGATCCTTCTATGTGGAAGCTGACAGATTGTGTGTGATTCTAATTATAGATCCTTGGTATTTGAATTGTTTCTTTTTAGCTGCTAGCAAAATCTATTCCTTGGTGTGATAGTCGTGAAATTTAGCCACGATATTTCTTGGGGTTTCAATTTTGGGGTCTCTTTCAAAAGGTGATCGGTGAATTCTTTCAAAGGTGATTTTGCCTTCTGATTCTACAACCTCAGGGCAGTTTTCTTTCAGCATTTCCTGGAACATAGTGTTTAGATTCCTTTTTTCATCATGGCTTTCAGGAAGTCCAATAATTTTTAAATTGTCTCTCCTAGATCTATTTTCCAAGTCAGTTGTTTTTCCTAGGAGATATTTCATATTTTCTTCTATTTTTTTCATTTTTTTGTTTTTGTTTGACTGATTTCTTGAAGTCTTATTTAGTCATTCACTTGCATTTGTTCAATTCTTATTTTTAAAGTGTTGTTTTCTTCAGTTACCTTTTTTAGCTCCTTTTGTAACTGGTCAATTTATTCTTTGCATACTTTTTCCACTTCACCAATTTTGTTTTTCAATAAATTGGTGTCTTTTTCACATCTCTTTTGCAGGGCATTATATCCTTATTTAAGGGCATTATATCCTTCTTGCACTGATCTCAGTTCATTACCCCATTTATCATCCAGCTCTCTTTTGAGATTCTTTAGGCAATCTTCCAGGAAGGCCTTTTGAAAAGGGGACCAGGTTATATCTCCCTTGATGGCTTTCTCTGGAGTTGCTTTGCCTATAGGAACCTCAGGATCTGAGGTCTGCCCTTCTTTCTCTTGATAAAAGCTGTCTATGGTGAGTGCTCTCTTCTGCTTCTTACTCATTTTTTAGACCGCATGGGGGTCTGTTTAAGGCTAGGGAAGCCTAGGCTGTGGTAGTTTGCCCTGGGGCAATTCTGCTAATTAATTTCTGGTGCTGGGCCAGTGGGGCTAGGACTTTGCCCAATTTACTCCTTATAAAAGGCAAATCTGCCAGAACACCTGCCCCCAATAAGGGCAGAATGTCCCAAGTGCCTCAGATACTACCCAGGTGTTTGGAGTTTGGACTTTGGAGTTTCTGCCACACTGAGCTGAGACCCACCCAGTTCTCTGCCCTTGGTTCCCGGAGTTGCACCAAGCAAACTGCTTATCCCAATGCCTGACTGAAACAGACCTGTTATGAAGTTCTTCAGAGGTAACTGCAAGCAGAGTTTCTTAGTACAAATATTCCTGGATTTGTTGACTTAAAGATCAGTTCAGAGGCTTATTTTATTGTTGCTTTGAGAGAAGATCATAGGAGGACACAGAGAGTCATGTCTTCACTCTGCCATCTTGTCTCCGGAATAACAATTTGATTTTCCTCTTTCCTTTTTCTAATCAAATTAACTAGAGGCTTATCTATTTTGTTGGTTTTTTTTCATAAAACCAATTCTTAGTTTTATTTATTAATTCAATAGTTTTCTTATTTTCAATTTTATAAATTTCCCCTTTTATTTTCAGAATTTCCAATTTGGTATTTAATTGAGGGTTTTTAATTTGCTCTTTTTCTAGCTTTTTTAATTGTAAGCCCAATTCATTGATCTTCTCTTTCTCTATTTTATGCAAGTAAGCATCTAGAGATATAAAATTACCCCCTTATAACCGCTTTGGCCATATTCCACAAATTTTGGTATGTTGTCTCATTATTGTCATTCTCCTGGATGAAATTATCGATTGTGTCTATAATTTGCTCTTTCACCCATTCATTCTTTAAACTTAGATTATTTAATTTCCAATTAACTTTTGGTCTATTTTCTCCTGGCCTTATATTATATGTCAGTTTTATTGCATCATGATCTGAAAAGGATGCATTTACTATTTCTGCTTTTCTGCATTTGATTTTGAGGTTTTTATGTCCTAACACATGATCAATTTTTGTATAAGTTCCATGAACCCCTGAGAAAAAAGTATACTCCCTTCTATCACCATTCAATTTCCTCTAGAGATCTATCATACCTAACTTTTCTAACGTTTTTTTTACGTCCCTAACTTCTTTCTTATTTATTTTGTGGTTTGATTTTTCTAATTCTGAGAGCAAGGTTGAGATCCCCCACTAGTATAGTTCTGCTGTCTATTTCTCCTTGCATCTCTCTTAATTTCTCCCCTAGGAATTTGGATGCTATACCACTTGGTGCATATATATTTCGTATTGATAATGCTAAATTATCTGTGGTACTCTTTAATAAAATATAGTTTCCTTCCTTATCTCTTTTCATTAGATCTATCTTTGCTTTTACTTAATCTGATATCAGGATTGCTACCCCTACTTTTTTTTGTTTACCTGAAACATAATAGGTTCTGCTCCAGCCTTTTACCTTTACCCTGTATGTGTCACTATGCTCTAGATGTGTTTCTTGTAAACAACATATTGCAGGATTCTGGCTTTTAATCCAGTTTGCTCTCCGCTTCCGTTTTATGGGAGAGTTCATCCCATTCACATTCACAGTTAAAATAACTATATCTGTATTTCCTCCCTTCTTATTTACCCAAAGTTATGTTTTTCTCTTCCCTTTCCCCTTTCTCCCTTCCCTCCTCCCCAGTATTTTATTTTTGATGACCACCTCTCTCTAACTGCCCCCTTTAAAACCGCTCCTTCTTTTTTACACCTTTCCCCTAATTTTTCTATTTTCCCTTCTATTAGTCTAACCCTTTCTTTTCCTCCTTTCCTTCCTACTTCCCTATAAGGAAGGACAAATTTTTCTTTGAAGCCAAATGTGTCTGATATACTCTTTTAAAGCCCTATCTAATGAGAGTAAGATTTATACAATGCTCATCGCCCTCCCTTCTTTCCCTCAATTATATTAGATTTTCTGTCTCTTCATTAGATTTACCTTATTTTACCTCCTTTTTTTACTTTATTTTACTTCCCCCCTTTTTTCAGTATGATAGCCCTTCCACCTCTAATTTCTTTTCCATTATTATCAAAATAAAATCAAATTATACCCCCATTCTTTAAGGATACTCATAGTAGAAATATAGTTCTCAAGAGTTCTTTCATTTTACTTTTTTATGCTTCTCTTGAGTTCTGTGCTGGGAGGTCAAATTTTTTGTTCCAATCTGGTCTTTTCATTAGAAATAAGGGAAATTTTCTTGTATCATTGAATGGCCATCTTCTTCCCTGGAAGATAATGCTCATTGTAGCTGGATAATTTATTCTTGGCTGTAATCCAGGTTCTTTTGCCTTTTGGAATATCTGATTCCAGGTCCTTTGATCCTTTAAGGTGGAAACTGACAGATCTTGTGTGATTCTAATTACCATTCCTTGGTATTTGAATTGTTTTTTGCTAGCTACTTGCAATATCTTTTCCTTGGTGCGATAGTCCTGAAATTTGGCCATGATATTCCTTGTGGTTTTAATTTTGGGGTCTCTTTCAGGAGGTGATCAGTGAATTCTTTCAATGGTGATTTTGCCTTCTGATTCTACAACCTCAGGGCAGTTTTCTTTTAGCATTTCCTGGAACATAGTGTTTAGATTCTTTTTTTCATCATGGCTTTCAGGAAGTCCAATAATCCTTAAATTGTCTCTCCTAGATCTGTTTTCCAAGTCAGTTGTTTTTCCTATTAGATATTTCATATTCTCTTCGATTTTTTCATTTTTTTTGTTTTTGTTTGACTGATTCTTGAAGTCTCATTGAGTCATTCACTTGTATTTGTTCAATTTCAATTTTTAAAGTATTATTTCCTTCAGTTACCTTTTTTAGCTCCTTTTGTAACTGGCCAATTGAATTTTTTGGTTCATTGCATTCTTTTTCCATTTTGCCAATTTTATTTTCCAGTGAATTGTTGTCTTTTTCCAATTCACAAATTTTGTTTTTCAGTGACTTGGTGTCTTTTTCATATCTCTTTTGCAGGGCATTATATCCTTCTTGCACTGATCTCAGTTCATTTCCCCATTTTTCTTCTAACTCTCTTTTGAGATTCTTTAGGCAATCTTCCAGGTAAGCCTTGTGAAATGTGGACCAGCTCATGTCTCCCTTTCTGCTTCCTTTGGGGTTGCTTTCCCTTTAGGAACCTCAGAATCTGGGGTGTGCCCTTCTTTCTCTCCATAAAAGCTGTCTATGGTGAGAGCTCTCTTCTGCTTCTCACTCATTTTGTAGAGCTTGACGTCTGATTAAAGCAGGGGACCTACAGCTGTTTCAATTTGCCCTGGGGCAGTTCGTGTAGTTGACTTCTGGTGTGGGGCTGGTCGGGCCAGGTCTGAGCTCTCAGCTGCTCTTAGTCCACCCTTTACCAAAGGCAGATCTGCCAAAGCACCTGCCCGCAAGCAGAGCAAAGTAGCCCAGGAGTCTCCCAGTGATTTCCAAGGTGCTTAGAATCTGCCATGCTCTGTCCCAACCCTTGTCTCCTGCCCTGGCTGAGTGCTGCCACCTGAGTGCAGCAAACCTCCTGATCCCCTGCCTGTCTGAAACAGACCAGCTCTGGAGTTCTTTCAAGATAATTTTTGATAGAAGTGCGCTGTACTCCAAGTGTTTGATGGAGCCCCCACTCCAGAACCAGTTCAGAGGCTTAATTTGTTCTGGGTCTGAGGGAAGATAAGAGGAGCTCACAGAGAATGATGTCTGTACTTTGCCATCTTGTCTTCGCGCCCCCGGAACTCTTGTGGTCTGTTTTAATAATGTTGTCCTATAATGTCACTTAGTTATCTACTTAGGTATTTGATTGATTTTCACATATTTCCCAAAGTTATCTCAGTAGATGGAGAGAAAAAGGAAGATGGCCTATCCTTAATACCAAAGTATGGAGGAGTTGCCATCAATGTGGCCCTAAGAGATATTTGTATCCAACTATCACAGAATAACAGTAACCAGACCTGGAAGAGGGAGAAGAGATCAGGCTGTGGGGTTAATTTGTACTCTTAACTCTTGAGCATGTTCCTTACTTGCCAGCTCTTTCCCCAACCTTTCCTCAGAGGAAAGCCTAGTCATTTTCATTTAACTTCATTCAAAAAGGCATAACTACTAAATCTGTATGGCCTGGGCCTTCCAGGGAAGTGGCCCACAGTCAGAGTCGATCTTGGTACCAATCCTATTGAACCCTATTCCAAGCCATGACAACACAGGACAAACCCTGATTTATCCCAGTGAGCTAAAGAGCATTGTAAAGAGATGTCAGTCATGCATTATTCTCTATCTGAACAATTGCAAAATCCTGACTAGAACAAATGTTTCCAACAGGTCCAGGGAGTTGAGCTCCATTTCCCCTTTGTCTGAGGCTTACCATTTGGCTTGTGCTCATTTTTGCCTCTACCTGACCACCCAGCATGCAAGTAGCAGAGGACCCCTGTCACTAGGCACATTTGGGAGTAGGGGGTTGGCTGGTGAGGATGGGAAGATTTGTGAAGAGGTTGGGGAGAGGAAGAATACAAAAGGGAAAGGCAGAAATTGAGATACTGTAATTGCTTCTTGGGAGTTGAAGGGCCACATCTGGAGCCTCACCCCACAGTGAGTCATAGGCAGCTCTTATTACTGCCCTGCTTCAATTATCTGTCTATCAGTTTAGTCTCAAGTTTGGAGAGTATTATTCTAATTCTCATTGCTTTTCCCAGGATTACTCTTACGTTCCTCTTATTCCTCCATAAACTAGAGTAGAGTAGAGAACTACCCTGATAACAATAATTTTATATATAGAACATGGAGAAGTGTTTTTTGGCCTCTACTTTGCTACACATTGGATAAAGGCACTATCAGTCTGGTGGGTGGAAATTTAAACGTGAAAATAATTACCTGCTGCTGAGGCTAATGGGGGGCTAGGAAACTGAGAGTCAATCAAAGAATTAGTCACTTCTTTTCTTTTTTTTAGACTACCTGCCTACTACTAGACTACAATCGCTCATTTGATTAACATGTCGACCCTATCTGCTTTAATTTTGAGTCTCTCTCCCCACCACCAGCCTTTCGTCTTATTCCTTGAAAGGAATTGGCCCCCTAGTTTAATATGTCATTCCAAAGTTACAAGTCTTTTAAAAGTTAATGTTTGTTTTCTTTATTTACCCAATGAGGACAACTCACTATAAGCTCCAGGAAATAGCTCCCTTTATTAAAAAACAACAACAAAAAAAGCTACCACTAAAATAATATGCAGCAAAGGAGTGGTAAATATGTTAGCTGCTGGTAACATGAAGCCCATAATACTCTCAAGTGCAGCTATAACCAGATTTAAATGAAACTGGGCAATAACAAAATAAATGAAATAAAAACAATAAAGCAGATAATATTACATTTAAATTGAATCAATATGGTCTGTACATGTACAGATTTGTACCCTGTTCCTTATTTTATTTGCATTTGACATCAATAACCTACAGGACTTCTTATTTGTCCCTCACTTTCATTTTTCTTAATAGGATGCTGCAGGGTCAAGAATTCCGTTATAATCAAAACCATTTGATACTGACTAAGAAATAGAGTGATGAATCAGTAGAATAGATTATATACACACGACACAATAATCAAGGCCTATAGTAATCTAGTATTTGATAAATCCCCAAACTCCAACTTCTGAAATAAGAACTCAGTATTTGCCAAAAATTGCTGGGAAAACTGGAAAATAATATGTCAGAAACTCAAATAGATTTACATCTCACACCCCATACCAAAATAAGATAATATATAATTTGCACATAAAGAATGATTCCATAAACAAATTAGGAGAACAAGGAATAATTTACCTATCAGTTCTTTGGAGAAGGGAGGAATTTATGAGTAAAGAAGAACTAGAGAACATTGTGAAAGGCAAAATGGACAACTTTGATCACATTAAATTAAAAAAGGGTTTGCACAAACAAAACCAACAAAAACAAGATTAAAAAAGAAGTACAAAGCTGGAAAAAAATCTTTACAGACAGTATTTCTGATAAAAGTCTCTTTCATAAAAAATATAAAGAACTGTGTCAAATTTATAAAAATACAAGCCATTCCCCAATTGCTAAATGGTTAAAAGATATGAACAGACAATTTTCAGATGATGAAATTAAAGCCATTTATAATTAAATGAAAAATGCTCTAAATTACTATTAATTAGAGAAATGCAAATTAAAACAACTCTGAGGTACCACCTCACATCTCTCAGATTGGCTAAGAAGACAGCAAAAGATAATGATAAATGTTGGAAGGGATGTGGGAAAACTAATGCATTGTTGGTGGAGTTGTGAAATGATCCAATCTTTCTGGAGAGCAATCTGGAACTATGCCTAAAGGGCTATGAAACTGTGTATATCTTTTGACCCAGCAGTGCCATTACTGGGTCTGTATCCCTCCAAAAAATCACAAAGGAAGGAAAAGGACCCACATGTGCACAAATGTTTGTAGCAGTTATTTTCGTGGTAGCAAAGATTTGGAAAAGGAATGGATGCCCACTAATCAATTGGGGAATGGTTGAACAAGAAGGTACATGAAGGTAATGTAATATTATTGTTCTATAAAAATGATGAATAAGCTAATTATAGGAAGGCTTGAAAAGATTTGCAGAACTGATGCTTCATGAAACAAGTAGAATTAGAAATACACTGTACACAACAATAGCAAGAATGTGCAATGATCACCTATGAAAGGCTTGATTCTTCTTAGTGATTCAGTGATCCAAAGCAATCCCAATAGACTTTGGACAGAAAATGTCATCTGTGTTCAGAAAAAAAAGAACTAAGGAGACTGAATATAAATCAACATATGCTATGTTCACTTCCTTTTTCTGTTTTTTTTCCTTTCTCCAATGGTTTTTCTCTTCTATTCTGATTTTTCTCTCCCAACATGATTCATAAAGCTCTGTTTATGAAAAATAAACTTAACTACAATTAAAAAAATGAATTCCAGTATAGTTTCTGCAGGAACTTTGGTGAAAGAAGACTTTTGTAGTCTAACTACTTGCTGAAGTGCGTGGCAAATCACCCTTGCAGAAGTCAGGCCTATCTCTTTCCATCTTTTTCACCAAAACTCTGCATGGTAGTGCTAAGCAAGTTAAGGAGAGGGGCCCTCTGATGAAAACTGGGATGTGTGGCAGTGCTGTATTGCTTTCAAAACAATATTACCATACTCCAAAGTGATTCAGGTTAGGGTAGTCATTAGACTGGACTATCTCTGGAATCCCTGAAATGGAACACTGGCAGTGACATGTAATCCCAACCCCCAGGACTAAGCAATCCTGAAATGGGGTTATCACACTTATGCTCAGTGCTGAAAGCCCTAGAGATTAGAGATAGGATGGTAGAAGAAAAATAAATGGGCATCTATTTCTAGATAAATTTGGATCCATAGCCATTATCTGAGCTGAATGGGGTGGAGGTGGGGGGAACAGACAGACAAATGGGTCACTAGTAAATGGGTGGGTAGTAGATCTTATCAGTTAAAACAAGAGTGGAAAGCTTAAGTTGTAGTTCAAGAAAGTGGGATTTTGGTTTGGGTTACCTGAATGGTAGATTTACTTAGATAATATGAAAAAGAAACTCAAGGTGGAAGGGGGATCATACAGGAAAAAAGAGGAAAAAGGAGGTAAAATAAGGTAAACAAAGAAGGTAAAAATAAGGTAAAATCTCATGAGAGGCAAAGAAAACCTAATATAATTGAGGGAAAGAAGGGAGGAGGATGAGCATTGTGTGACTCTTACTCTCAACAGATTGGACTCTAAAAAAGAATATCAGACACATTTGGTTTCACAGAGAAACTTGTCCCTCCTTATAGGGAAGTGGGAGGGAAAGGAGGAAAAGAAAGGGAAAGACTAATAAAAGAGAAAATAGAAGAATTAGGGGAAAGGTGCAAAAAAATGGGCTCTAATGGGAGAAGGACTGTTTGAGGGAGGTGGTCATCAAAAGCAAAATACTGGGGAAGGGGGAAGGGAGAAAGGGGAAAGGAAAGAGAAAAACATAACTTTGGGTAAATAAGATGGCAAGAAATACAGAATTAGTTATTTTAATTGTGAATGTGAATATCATCTGCAAAGAGTAATAATCTAATGGCAGAAAACTTATTGTGCATCACAGGTCAAGGCGGCCTCTGTACTCCCTCTCAGCAGGGCCCCATACCCTAGCAGCAAGGAAGCCTTTGACTCCTGCTGAGTATTTCCCAGATCTAACCTGCATAGAAACAAACTGCTTTTTCCAGTATTTAAAATGGACATTAAAACCAGGGTGTGTGGAGAGGAAAAAAGAAAATGCTAAGTGAATGGATAAAAGAAACAGTTTGGGCTTTTAAAAATTGTTGGTCTTTAATAATCATGAAACGAAATTCTAATAGTCGGGAAATCACGCTCAGACCTACAGCTCCATTTTTGCAAGACTGACAAGTTTATTATTCCTTTCCCTGCTGACTTGATGTTGAGTTTCAAAAGACAAACTTCTTGGTTTCGGAGTCTGAAGTTAAATTCGCGACCTTTAACAGTCGCTTCACAATCTTCAGTGAAACCCTTTGCTTTCTGGCTGCCTAGCAAAAGGGCTCCTTTTGTATATTTCTAGGTTGGACTCATTCCTTCAGAGTTCCACAAAACCTAGTCAATACTGGAATACATCTCCCCTGCCCAGGTAACCCTCCCCGCATTCCCTAAGGAGCAAACAGAAAGCACCACTCAATCACGGGGTACTGACTCAGGTTGATCTCTGTGCACTAGGAGTAAGAGCTGGGGCGACTTTGGGTTGGCGGTTCTGAGTCTCGCCTCTGCAGGTGTTGTGCACCTTGTTCGGGTAAATCCAGCAGACTGTACACAGTGAAGCTAATCCGTCCAGATGTACCCATGGCCGCACCGCCTGTAAGAAGTGGACGAAAGGGGGCTGCGGGATACGAAGGCTCCTGGTATTAGTGTTGTTTACCGAAAGGTCCTTATTTATATAAACAGTTCTCCCAACCCTGGCTGCTTAGAAAACCGTCTCTGTCAATAGGAAATTAAATACCTGAATTAGATTGAGGGCTTTAACCCTAAAAGGAGAGAGAGAGAACAATGGCGATTGAACAAGTTATGTTCATTTTTCTTTCTTCTGTTATTTTTTTTCTCTCATGGTTTTTCCCTTTTGTTTTGATTTTTTTCTCTTCCCACATGATTCATAAATAAATGTGTATTTTAAAAAGGAATGGACATGTATGACCAGAAAAAAATGAAACAAAAAAATTGGCAGTAATCAAAACCATTTGGTACTAGCTAAGAAATAGAATCATGGGCTTGGTGAAATAGATACACAAGACACAATAGTCAATGACTTTAGTAATCTACTGAAATTGAAAACTGAATGGATTCCCAACAATTTGGGAATGGCTGAATAAGTTATGGTATATGAATGTAATGGAATATTATTGTTCTACAAGAAATGATGAGCAGGCTAAATTCAGAAAAGCTTGGAAAGGCTTACATGAAGTGATGCTGGGTGGAGTGAGCAGAACCAGGAGAATATTCTGCACAGTAACAACAAGATTATACGATAAAATGAGCTATATTAGACTTAGCTCTTTTCAGCAATGTGGTGATCAGAGACATCCAGTAGATTTGAGATGGAAAATGCCATCCATATGCAGAAGGAAAACTATGAAGACTGAATGTAGGTCAAATTATTTTCACTTTTCTTTTTGTTTGCTTTTCTTTTTTTGTGGTGTTTTCCCCTTTTGATTGGATTTTTCTTTCATAATACAACTAACATGAAAATAGGTTTAAAAGAATAAGTATAACCAATATCAGATTGCGTGCTGTCTTGGGAAGGGAAGAGGTAAGGGAAGAAGGGAGGTAGAAAAAGATTGGAACTCAAAATCTTAAAAAAAAAGAATGTTAAAAACTATCTTTAAATATATTTGGAAAAACAAAATGCTATTAAAAATAAAAAGTAAATAAAATGTTTAAAAAATTAGAAAATAATTTTAAAACAAGAGAGAATTAATTGCTCTTATTCTTTGATCTGTTCCTTATGGGACAATTAGGTGGCACAGTAGATAAAGCACTGAGTTTTTACTCAAGAAGCCTCATCTTTCTGAGCTCAGATCTGGTTTCAAGACACTTACTAGCTGTGTAACTCTGGGTAAATCACTTAACTCTGTTTGCCTCAGTTTCCTCATCTGTAAAAAGTACTGGAAAACAAAATGATAAACTACTTCAATATCTTTGCCAAGAAAACTCCAAAATGGAATCCTAATGAGTTGAACTTGACTGAAACAACTCAACAACAGAATCTTTGACATATTGGTTATTTACTTTCTTTTGCTCTTACGTATTTGTATCAATTTTTAAAACATAACATAATATTATCTCGGATATCAGATTCTTATCAAAGGAATTAGTAGCAAAGTTTATTTTACAATTAACTGGTTCCTTTACATTTCTAACTCATAGATTTTGTTTAGGTAAATTTTTTTCAACTTTATGTAATCAGAATTGTCCCTTTTATCTCTTGCGTTACCTATTTGGTCAAGATTGCTTTCCTTACACATAGGAAAAGCACCTTCTTGCTCTCCTAATTTGTCTACAGCATGACCTTTTATGTCTAGATTTCATATACATTTGAAATTTGTTATGATATATGTTAAAGAATATTGATATAAACTAAATTTCTGCTGGCCTACATTCAACTTTCCTAGTAGCATTTGTCAAATAGTGTATCCTTACATCTGAAGGTGAGCTAGGAGATACTGGCCTGAAGTTAGGAAGATCTGTGTTCAGTTATGACCTCAGGTACTTATTAGCTGTGTGATCCTGGGTAAGTTACTTAGCTCTGTTTGCCTCAGTTTCCTTTTTTGTAAAATGAGTTAGAGAAGGAAATGACAAACTACTGCAATATCTTTGCCCAAATCCCACCCAAAATAAAATTCTTTGCCAAAAAAGGCAAAAAAAATCTTAAACAAAAAAAAAAAGGGTCACAAAGTTGGACATGACTGAAAATGAGTAAAAAACAGTAACAGCACTAGTGTGTACTTGTAAGTGCTTAGATTGATTAAAGACAATTATACATGGCAATTGCTTCTTGTGTTTGTATACCTAATCTGTTCCATTATTTTTAAACAATACCAAATAGTCTTAATGATTATTCATTTGTAATATAATTTGATCTTTCATTCCCCTTTTTCTTTTTCAATATTGCCTTTAAGATTCTTGAACTTTTATTGCTTCAAATGATTTTTATCATAATTTTGAATAGTTCTAGAAGGTAACTTCTTCATAATGAGATAAGTATA
>JAJPUD010030325.1:0-13244 GCA_023553655.1 Myrmecobius fasciatus
GAAGGAAGGAAGGAAGGAAGGAAGGAAGGGAGGGAGGGAGGGAGGGAGGCAGGGAGGGAGGAAGGAAGGGAGGAAGGAAAGAAGAAAAAGGAAAAGGAAAAGAAAAAGGAATTTTTACTTTAAAATGTTTATATTCTATTGGAACATATCTTACATTCTTTTAGAATGAAGCTAAATTGTATCTGATGCTTTTGAAAAATGATCATGATTAAATAAGTTGATAATCCATCCAGAGGTCAGCATACCTTTAATTGAAGTTCACTAATAATAATTCGAAGATGCTGTTGAATTCCAGCTTTAGTGCCACAGGTGGGGCTGTGGGACTGCTGTTTCTCCTGCATGCCAGACTTAGCTGATTTTGTAAGTTTTAAATGAGGAAATTGATGAGAGTAAAGATGACCTGTTGTTTTCAGATCCCTTTGAAAGATCTTATGTGATCTGTACCCTGAAAAAAGGGTAATATTTCACCTTGAATGTAATTTCACAAATAGTAACTAAACAAATTTGTAGGAGCAATATAATCTTTTCCACATTTAGTGTTTATAAATCATCTCCTATGATTTGTAGAACTTGCTGAATATTACAATCATAGGGAATATTAGAAAGTTTAAAACCCTCTTAAAACTCTTATATATAAGAGTACACATGTATGGAGCCCTGAAGAAGAGAAATAGTTTAATTAAAATCCCAGACCTACTAAGTGCAGTATCTTCTGATTTCACATACAGTGCAGATTTCACTAGCCTAGGCTTGCTGATTTATAAAACCTGGCTGTGCCTCTTTGTTTCATGAACCATGAAGTCCTTTTGTTTAAAAGAAATGACTTCCTTGTTTTGCTAGGCTTAGCACAATTCTGGGCACAACAACAAAACAGTATAGTCAATATTTTTTCTCACTTGCTGTATTATCTTCTTCTAATATTATACTCTACCTTATTCCCCTCTTCTCTCTGTCCCTCCCCCCCAAATTTCTTTAACCTTCAGTAACTTTGTGATATTTTAATAAGAAAATATCCCTGTTTGGTTAAATCATCAGGACAAAAATAGTAAGGGAAATTAAAAATTAAGTGTCGTGTAAAGAAGACAATGATTATTATAATTTTTGAAAAAAAATGTAAAGTACACTATCCTGTTGTGCATTAAAAAAATCGGGCAATAGCTGTACCAGATCTAAGACTATATTATAAAGCAGTGGTCCTCAAAACCATTTGGTACTGGCTAAGAAACAGACTAGCTGATCAGTGTAATAGATTAGGTTCACAGGACAAAATAGTCAATAACTATAGTAATCTAGTGTTTTATAAACCCCAAAGCCCCAGTTTTGGGGATAAAAACTCACTATTTGACAAAAACTGCTGGGAAAATTGGAAACTAGTAGGGAAGAAACTGAACATTGACCCATACCGAACACCACATACCAAGATAAGATTGAAATGTATTCATGATCTAGACATAAAGAATGATATTATAAACAAATCAGAAGTACATAGGATGATTTACCTCTCAGATCTATGGAGGAGAAAGAAATTTGTGAGCAAAGAGGAGCTAGAGATCATCATCAATCACAAAATAGATAATTTTGACTATATCAAGTTAAAAAGTTTTTATACAAACAAAATGAATGCGGAAAAGATTAGAAGGGAAGCAACAAACTGGGAAAACATTTTTACATCCTAAGGTTATAATAAAGGACCTATTTTTAAAATATATAGAGAATTGAATCAAATTTACAAGAATTCAAGGCATTCTACTATTGATAAATGGTCAAAAATATGAGCAGACAATTTTCAGATGAAAATAAAACCATTTCATTCAAATTAAGACAACTCTGAGATACCACTACACACCTGTCAGATTGGCTAAAATGACAGGAAAAATAACAATGAATGTTGGAGGTGATGTGAGAAGACTGGGACACTGATGCATTGTTGGTGGAGCTGTGAACGGATCCAACCATTCTGGAGAGCAATTTGGAGCTATGCTCAAAAAGTTATCAAACTATGCATACCCTTTGACCCAGCAGTGTTTCTATTGGGCTTATATCCCAAAGAAATCATAAAAGAAGGAAAGGGCCCCACATGTGCAAGAATGTTTGTGGCAGCTCTTTTTGTAGTGGCTGGAAACTGGAAACTGAATGGATGCCCATCAATTGGAGAGTGGCTGAATAAATTATGATATATTAATGTTATGGAATATTATTGCTCTGTAAGAAACGACCAGCAGGATGATTTCAGAGAGGCCTGGAGAGACTTGCATGAACTGATGCTGAGTGAAACGAGCAGAACCAGGAGATCATTATACACGGCAACAACAATACTATATGAGGATCAGTTCTAAGGGACATGACTCTCTTCAACAATGAAATGCTTCAAACCAATTCCAATTGTTCAGTGAAGAGAACCATATACACCCAGAGAGAGGGATGTGAAATGTGGACCACAACATAACATTTTCATGTTCTCTATTGAGGTTTGCTTGCATTGTATTTCCTTTATCAGATTATTATTTCTTGTAGATACGATTTCTCCTACACAAAAAATGTTATGTGGCAATAACTATACATATATTCGATTTCTTAAGTATTCTAACATAATTATCATGTAGTGGATATCCTGCCATTTAGGGGAGGGGTGGGGAGTAGGGGGGAAAATTTGTAATGGAAAGCTTTGTAAGGGTTAATATTTAGGAATTACCCATACATTTGTTTTGCAAATAAAAAGTAATAATAAAAAAAGAAAATAAAACCATTTCTAATCATATGAGAAGGTGCTATAAATCAATATTGATCAGAGAAATGCAAATTAAGACAACTCTGAGATACCACTACACACCTGTCAGATTGGCTAAGATGACAGGAAAAGATAATGACGAATGTTGGAGGGGATGTGGAAAAACTGGGACACTGATACATTGTTGGTGAAACTGTGAAGATCCAACCATTCTGGAGAGCAATCTGGAACTATGCTCAAAGAGTTATCAAACTGTGCATACCCTTTGACCCAGCAGTGTTTCTACTGGGCTTATATCCCAAAGAGATCTTAAAGGAGGGAAAGGCACCCACATGTGCACAAATGTTTGTGGCAGCCCTTTTTGTAAGGCAAGAATCTGGAAACTGAATGGATACTCATCAGTTGGAGAATGGCTGAATAAATTATGGTGTATGAATGTTATGGATTATTATTGTTCTGTAAGAAATGATCAGTAGGATGATTTCAGAGACCTACACGAACTGATGTTAAGTGAAATGAGCAGAAACAGGAGATCATTATGCACAACAACAAGACTATACTATGCTCAATTCTGAAGGTCATAGTTCTCTTCAATAATGAAGTGATTCAATCCAGTTCCTATTGTTCAGTGATGAAGAAAGTCATAAACATCCAGAGAGAGGCCTGTGGGAACTGAGTGTGGACCACAACATAGCATTTTAATGCTTTCTGTGAATTTATGTTTGCATTTTGTTTTCTTTCTTAGGTTGTTTTTGTTCTTTTTTTCCTCTTTCTAGATCTGATTTTTCTTGTGCACCAAGATAACTGTATAAATATTTATGCATATATTGGATTTGTCATATATTTTAACAGATTTAACCTGTATTAAATTACCTGTCATCTAGGGGTAGGTGTGGGGGGAAGGAAAGGAAAATTTGGAACAAAAATTTTTTTACAAAGGTCAATGTAGAAAAATTACTAATATGTTCTGTAAATAAAAAAGGTTTAATTAAAAAATATTGCTAAAAAATGAGGCCAATTAAAACAGTCCCATCAAGCACTGAAATAAAGAGACCTGAAAGGCAATTTGTGGACTTAGAATTACTAGAGAGTCTTTTTTTCTCCATTAATATTTTGTTTACATTTATATAAAGATTTAGAGCACATAAAGCTTTAAGTGTATTTCCTTTGACTTGACATAGAAAACAACTCTGACTGAAAGCAACTACAATTATAATGATTTTCATTTTGTTGTAAGAAGGAACTGAGGCTTGAAGAATTTAAGTGACTTGTCCATTCTCACACTGGTAGTAAATGTAAGAGCTGTGTTTCAAACTTGTCTGCTTCTAATTATATATCCAAAGAAACCATTATTTTTTTCTCTTTATCTTTTGAGTATAATGGATTTCAAATAGAAATTATCCTAGGACAAGTCACTCTCCTATTATTTCCTTTTTTTCTGATATTCAGAAAATTATTGTGCAGATGTATAAAAATAATAATTATCTTATTATTTTATCTTTTGAATCAGATTCAGAAAGAAATATTCCTAGACTCAATTGCTATGCTATTATGTTTTTTATAATTAATTTTTGCATGCTATTGGACAGGTACATAAAATAACTGCTTTTTGAATTTGAATGAAAATATTATGATATAAGTTCATTCTCTGAAGCCTCTGTTTATGCTTCATCATTATACAGTTAGCAGAAGATACAAAAAAACAAAGAGATGATATGTACCACATTACATTCCTACTTTAAAAATTCTCTTTGGCTAGTTCTCTCTAAATTGAATGTTTTATACAAAACTATGCTTATTATCATTATTTATCAGTTAATATTGTTGTTCATCCTTCATTCCTGAAGAGGACCATGATATCAGGGAGGTGATGCAGGACATGTAAGTGAATTAGTTTTGAATGAGGGAGGGCTCTGTAAGATTACCTGCTTCACTTTTCCCTCCATGTCCATCTGGATCCAGTGACAAGATTTAGATCAAGTTGACTGGAGATGGCCCTAAATGAAATGGAAGACCTTGATAAGGTCTTCAACAGGTCTCTATTTGACTGAGGCTGCACACATTCAATGATCAAAGCTAAGTAGCAATTGAGATAAGAAATTTCCTCATTCTGATCATTTTTTGTGGAAAAATAATATTCCATCATATCCATATACCATAACTAATTCTTTCATTTCCCAATTCATGAACTTCTGCTCATTTTCCAATTCCTTGCTACTACAAAAAAGAGCTTTTACAAACAATTTTTCCCTTTTCATGATCTTTTTAGGATACATAGACACCCAGTAGAGACACTGCTGGATCAAAGGGTGTGCATAGTTTTACAGCCCAAATTTCTCCAGAATGGCTAGATCAGTTCAAAACTCCACCAACAATGTATTAATGTCCCAGTTTTCCCCACATCCCTCCAAAATGTATCATTTTCCTTTCATGTCAGCTTAGCCAATATTAGATGTTTGAAGTGGTACCACAGGGATGTCTCAATTTCCATTTTTATAATCAATAATGACATAACTTTTTTCATATGACTAGAAATATGTTTAATTTCTCCATCTGAAAATTGTTGAGGGGGTGGAGCCAAGAAGGCAGAAAGCAGACATGACTTTCTGTGACGTCCTCTGACCTCTCAAACCAACAGAAAATTAAGCCTCTACACTGGTTTTGGATTCAAAGAACCCATAAATATTTGGAGTACAACACATTTCCAGAAGAAGACACTTTAGAAGAACTTAAGAACAGGTTTGTTTCAAATGAGGAAAGGAACAGGTTGCCAAGCCCATACTGCACTACAGGGAGTATTGGGCAAAGAGTTGGGGTGGGGAGTCAGAGTGTTGCAGCTTCCATCCCACCTGATCTTCTGTGAGCCTCTTAGACTACTTTGTCCAGAGTGCAAGGAGGTGGTTTGGCACATTTGTTACAAAAGGCAAATTTTAAATCACTGAACACAGTAGAAGGCCAGAGCTAGCCATGATTACCCAGCACCAGAAGTCAATCAGCCGCACTAATCCAGGGCAAACTAAAATAGTTGTCACTCATTTGCATTGAGTAAACTTCAAGACTTAAAAAATGATGAATGAGAAACCAAAAAGAATTCTCATCACACACAATTTTTATGGAGAGACAACAGACTTCAAACCTGGGGGAACATAAAAGTTCCAAATCAACTTCAGATGAAGCCCCAAAGGGAGATATGAGCTGGTATCCATTTCACAAGGCTTTCTTGGAAGATTGCATAAAGGATCTTAAAAGAGAGTTAAAAGAAAAATGGGGAAAGTAAATTAGATCACTGCAAGAAGGAATAGAAAAAGCATATAATGCCCTACAAAAGAGAATTGAAAAAAGATACCACTTCACTGGAAAACAAAATTTGTGAAATGGAGAAAAAAATACAATGAACAAAACAATTCAATTGGCCAAATACAAAAGGAGCTAAAAAAAGGTAACTGAAGAAAATAATACACTAAGAATTAGAATTGAACAAAAGGAAGTTAATGAACAAGACTTCAAGAATCAGTGAAACAAAAACAAACAAAAAAATGGAAGAAAATATAAAATAATTCCTAGGAAAAACAAACTGACCTAGAAAATAGATATAGGAGAGACAATCTAAGGATTATTGCACTTCCCGAAAGATATGATGAAAAAAAAAAAAAAAAACAAACAAACCCTAAACATTATCTTACAAGAACCTAAACTATCTTACAAGAAATCATAAAGGAAAAGTACACTGATATCTTAGAATCAGAAAGTAAAACAACCAGTGAAAGAATTCACTGATCACCTCCTGAAAGAGGAATATTGTGGCAAAATTTCAGAACTATCACAGCAAGGAAAAGATATTGCAAGCATCCAGAAAGAAACAATTTAAATACCAAGGAGCCACAATAAGGGTTACCCAAGGCCTAGCAGCTTCCATCTTAAAGAAGTGGACATTCAATGATATAGAAGAATTTTACCTATTTCTAATGAATACATCGGAACTGAAGAAAATGTTGATCTCCAAACACAGAACTCAAGAGAAACAAAAAAAATGTAAAAAGCAAGGAACTCTTGAGAACTATATTTCTATTATGGGTATACTTAGATAATGTGGGTAAAATTTGATTTCATTATGATAATATGAAAAAGAAACTAAAGGAGGAAAGTTGATGGAACTAGAAAAGAGGAAAAATGAGGTAAAATAAGGGAAATTGCATCTTATGAAGAGGCAAAGAAGATCTATTATAATTGCGGGGAAAGTAGGGAGGAGTATGAGCATTGTGTAAATATTATTCTCATCATATTTGGCTTAAAGAGAGAATATCAGACATATTTGGTTTCATAGAGAAATGTGTCTGGCATTATAAGAAAGTGGGAGCGAAAGAGGGAAAATAAAGATAAAGACTAATAGAAGGGAAAACAGAAGTATTAGGAGAAAGGCATAAAAAGGGGAGGGGCTTTAAAGGGGAAGGGCTGGTTGAGGGAGGTGGTCATCAAAAGCAAAATACCAGGGAGGACAGAAGGGCAAAGGAAAGAGAAAAGCATAACTTAGGATACATAAGATGTCAGGATATACAGAATTTGTTATTTTAACTGTGAATGTGAATGGTATGAACTCTCCCATTAAATGGAAGCAGATAGCAGACTGAATTAAAAGTCAGAATCCTGCAATATGTTGTTTATAAGAAACACACTTAAAAGCATAGTGATACATACAGATTGAAGGTTAAGGGCTGGAGTAGAATCTATTATGCTTCAGATGAAGTAAAAAAAAAGAAGAGGTAGCAATTCCAATCTCAGAAAAGCAAAGATAGATCTAATTAAAAGAGATAAAGAAGGAAACTATACTTTAATAAAGGGTACCATAAATAAGGAAGCAATATCAATACTAAATATATGTTCACCAAGTAGTATAGCATCGAAATATCTGGAGGAGAAATTAAGAGAGATTCAAGAAGAAATATACAGCAAAGCTATACTAGTGGGGAATCTCTCTTAGAACTAGGTAAATAGCACCGCAAAATAAGTAAAAAAGAAGTTAAAGAGGTAAACAAAATGTTACAAATGTTAAGTGTGATAAGTCTTTGGAGAAAACTGAATGGAGACAGAAAGGAGTTTCCCTTTTTCTCAGCAGTTCATGTAACCTATACAAAAATTGACAATGTTTTAAAAGGCATAAAAATCTCAAAATCAAATGCAGAAAGGCAAAAATAGCAAATGCATTTTTTTTCCGATCATGATGCAATAAAAATCGCATGCAATATAAGGCCAGGAGAAAATAGACCAAAAGTTAATTGAAAGTTAAATAATCTAATCCTAAAGAATGAATGGGTGATCCACACAAATAAAGTCAGACCTAATCAGTAGGAAAAATATCAAGTGCTCATGGGTAGGTTGAGTTAATATAATAAAAATGACAATATTACCCAAACTAATTTACTTATTTAGTAGCCATAGCAATCAAATTACCAATAAATTATTTTATAGATCTAGAAAAAATAGTAGCAAAGTTCATCTGGAGGAACAAAAGGTCAAGAATTTCAAGGGAATTAATGAAAAAAATGCTGATGAAATTGGCTTTGCTGTATGATATCTAAAACTATATTATAAAGCAGCTGTCATCAAAACCATTTGGTACTGGGTAAGAAACAGAGTAATAGATTAGTGTACTAGGATAGGATCACAGGACAAACCAGGCAATAATTATAGCAATTTAGTGTTTAATAAACCCAAAGACCCCAACTTTGGGGATAATAAGTCACTGTTTGATAAAAACTTCTGGGAAAATTGGAAACTAGGGTTTGAGCCAAACCTAATACCACCTATCAAGATAGGTTCTAAATGGGTTCATGATTTAGACATAAAGAGTGATATTATAAGCAAATTAGAAGCATATAGAATAGTTTACCTCTCAGACCTGTGGAGAAGGAAGAAATTTTTGTCCAAAGAAGAACTGGAACTCTTAATTGTACACCAAATAGATAATTTTGATTATATTAACTTAAAAAGTTTTTGTACAAAGATAATGCAGACAAGATTAGGAGGGAAGCAATAAATTGGAAAATGATCTTTACATTTAAAGGTTATGATGAAGACTGCATTTCTAATATATAGAGAGAATTTACTCATATTTATAAGAATTCAAGCCACTCTCCAATCAATAAAATGTCAAAGGATATGAACAGACAATTTTCAGAGGATGAAATTAAAACTATTTGTAGTCATATGAAAGGTGCTCCAAATCACTATTGATCAGAGAAATGTAAATTGAAACAATTCTGAGATACTACAATATACCTGTCAGATTGGCTAAGATGTCAGGAAAAGATAATGACGAATGTTGGAGGGGATGTGGGAAAACTGGGACATGGTGGAACCGTGAACAGATCCAACCATTCTGGAGAGCAATTTGGAACTATGCTCAAAAAGTTATCAAGCTGTGCATATTCTTTGATCCAGCAGTGTTTCTAATGGACCTATATCCCAAAGAGATCTTAAAGAAAGAAAGGGACCCATATGTGCAAAAATGTTTGTGACAGCCCTTTTTGTAGTGGCCAGAAACTGGAAACTGAAGGGATGCCCATCAAATGGAGATTGGCTGAATAAACTATAGTATATGAATGTCATGGAATATTATTGTTTTGTAAGAAACGAGCAGCAGGATGATTTCAGCGAGGCCAGGAGAAACTTGCATGAACTGATGCTGAGTGAAATGAGCAGAACCAGGAGATCATTGTACACGGCAACAACAAAACTATATGATGATCAGTTCTGATGGACATGGTTCTCTTCAGCAATGAAATCTTTCAAACCAGTTCTAGTTGTTCAGTGATAAATAAAGCTATATACACCCAAGCAGAGGCATGTGGCATCTGAGTGTGGATCACAACATAGTATTTTCAGGCTTTCTATTGATGTTTGCTTGCATTATGTTTTCCTTCTTAGCTTTTTTTTTTTTTTTTTTTGTAGATCTGATTTTTGTTATACAGCAAGAAAACTGTGTAAATATGTAATATACACATTCAATTTGTCAGGTATTTTAATATCATTTACATGTATTAGACTTCCTGCCATTTAGGGAAGGGGTGGAGGAAAGGAGGGAAAAATTTGTAATAGAAAGCTTTGCAAGGGTCAATGTTGAAAAATTACCTATGCATATGTTATGCAAATAAAAAGCTTTAATAAAAAAAATAAATGGGTGATACAGCAATTCACAGACACAATCAGTAATTTCATCCAAGAGAATGACAATAATGAGACAACATACCAAAATTTGTGGGTTGCAGCCAAAATGGTAATAAGGTAAGATTTTATATTTCTAGATGTTTACTTGCATTAAATAGAAAAAAAGACCTATGAATTGGGCTTTCATCTAAAAAAAAGCTAGAAAAAGAACAAATTAAAAATCCTAAATTAAATACCAAATTTATAATTCTGAAAATAAGAGGGAAGATTAAAAAAATTGAAAATAAGAAAACTATTGAATTAATAAATAAAAATAAGAGTTGGTGTTATAAAAAACCCAACAAAATAGACAAACTTTAATTTAATTTGATTAGAAAAAGAAAGAAATTAATTTTCTAGTCTCAAAAATTAAAAGAGAGAACTTTTAACCAATGAAGAGAAAATTAGAGCAATAATTAGGAGTTACTTTGCCCAAGTTTATGCCAATAAATTTGATAATCTAACTGAAGTGGAAGGAAATCTAAAATAATATAGATTGCCCAGGTTAATAGAAGAGGAATTAAATTATTTAAATAGCCCCATTTTAGAAAAAGAAATAGAACAAACTATTAATTAAATTCCCAAGAAAAAAATCTCCAGGCCTAGTTGGATTTACATGTGAATTCTATCAAAAATTCAAAGAACAATTAATTCCAATACTATATGAACTATTTGAAAAAATAGGGAAAGAAGGAGTCCTGCCAAATTCCTTTTATGAAACAGATATGATGTTGATAGCTAAACCAGGTAGGGTGAAAACAGAGAAAGAAAATTGTAGACCAATTTCCCTAATGAACATTGATGCAAAAATCTTAAATAAGATATTAGCAATGAAATTACAGAAAGCCATCCCCAGGATACACTATGAACAAGTAGCATTTATACCAGGAATGCAGGGCTAGTTCAATATTAAGAAAACTATTAGCATAATTAACTATATTAATAACCAAACTAATAAAAATCATATGATTATCTTAATTGATACAGAAAAAGCATTTGATAAAATCCAACATACATTCCTATTGAAAATGCTAGAGACCATAGGAATGAATTTTCCTTAAAACAATCACAATACTACCTAAATTAATGTACATATTTAGTGCCATACTAATCAAACTCCCAAGAAATTGTTTTACAGATCTAGAAAAAATAATAACAAAGTTCTTCTGGAAGAACAAAAGGTCAAGAATTTCAAGGAAATTAATGTAAAAAAATGCTAATGAAAATAACCTAGCTGTGCCAGACATAAAACTATATTGTAAAGCAGCTGACATCAAAACATTTGTTACTGGCCAGGAAACAGAGTAGTTGATCAGTGGAATAGGTTAAGATCGGAGGACAAAATAGTCAATAATTATAGCAATCTATAGGCCCCAGCTTTTCAGATAAAAGTTTACTGTTTGATAAAAAACTGCTGAGAAAATTGGAAACTAGTAGGGCAGAAACTAGAATTTGACCCACATCTAACACCACATACCAAGATAAGATCTAAATGGGTTCATGATTTAGACATAAAAGGAGATATTATAAGCAAATTAGAAGAACATAGAATAGTTTACCTCTCATATCTATGGAAAAGGAAGGAATTTGTGTCCAAAGAAGAAGTAGAATTCATAATTGAACACCAGATAGATAATTTTGATAATACTAGTTTATAAGTTCATGTACAAACAAAACGAATACAGACAAGATCAGAAGGGAAGCAGTAAATTGGGAAATAATTTTTACATTTAAAAGTTCTGATAAAGACCTCATTTGTAAAATATATAGAGAATCGACTCAAAATTATAAAAATTCAAGCCATCTTCCAATTGATAAGTGGTCAAAAGATATGAGTAGACAATTTTCAGATGAAGAAATTAAACCATTTCTAATCACATGAGAAGGTGCTCTAAATCACTATTAATCACAGAAATGCAAATTAAGACAACTCTGAGATATCACTACACACCTCTCAGATTGGCTAAGATGACAGGAAAAGCAATTTTAGTCAAATAGTGAATTTTCTCATAAGCTCTAATTTTTGGATTTAAGTATTACATTACTATAGCAATTGACTACTGCATCTCATGAAGCTAACCTATTCCATCACGGCACTTCTTTATTTCTTAATCAGTACCAAATGGTTTTGATGATTACTGCTTCATAATATAGTTTTAGATCTCATATGAGTAGGTCAATTTCATTTGCATTTTTTTCATTAATTCACCTGAAATTCTTGACCTTTTGTTCTTCCAGATGAATTTTCTTATTTTTACTAGCTCTATAATTTCTTGGAAGTTTGAATGGTATGGCAATGAATAAGTAGTCCATTTTAGTCAGAATTTTCATTTTTATTATAGTAGCTCAGCCTACCCATGAGCACGTGATTTTCTTCAAATTGTTTAGGTCTAATTTTATTCATATAAAGTGTCTCTTAATTGAGTTCATATAGGTCCTGTCTTTGTCTTGGCAGGTAGATTCCCCTGTATTTCATATAATCTAAAGTTATTTTAAATGGAATTTCTCTTTCTATCTCTTGCTGCTGGACATTTTTAGTTACATATAGAATGGTGATGATTAATATGAGCTTATTTTATATAGTGCAACTTTGCTAAAGTTGTGAATTGTCTGTAGTATTTTTTAGTTGATTCTCTAGGATTCTCTAAGTATACTATCATATAATCTGCAGAATGACAATTTTGTTTCCTTATTGTCTACTCTAATTCCTTCCATTTCTTTTTTCTTCTCTGATTGCTAAAGCTGACATTTGTAACATGATATTGAATAATAATGGTGATAATGGACAACCATGTTTCATCCTTGATCTTATTGGAAAGGCTTTTAATTTATCTTTATAACATATGTTTGCTGATGATTTTAGATAAATGTTACTTATCATTTTTCCATGTTCTCTAGCATTTTTAATAGGAATGGGTATTGTAAAACTATATGATGATGAATTATGTTGGACATGGCTGTCTTCAACAATGAGATGTTTCTTCTTTTCTTTTTTTTTATTAAAGCTTTTTATTTTTATAACATGTGTATGGGTAGTTCCTCAGCATTGATTTTTAAAAAGCTTTCCATTACAAATTTTACCCCCAGTCCCCTCCCCTTCCCTAGATGGCAGGAAGTCCACTACATGTTAATAATGTTGAAATACTTGACATGTTGTGCAAGAAAAATCCTATCTACAGGAAAAAAAAATCAGAGAAAGGAAACACAATGCAAGAAAACATCAATCGAGAGCATGAAATGTTATGTTGTGGTCCATATTTCACATCCCTCTCTCTGGGTGTATATGGTTTTCTTCACTGAACAAATGGAACTG
>JAJPUD010030326.1:0-13244 GCA_023553655.1 Myrmecobius fasciatus
TCTTTCTTTCTTTCTTTCTTTCTTTCTTTCTTTCTTTCTTTCTTTCTCTCTCTCTCTCTCTCTCTCTCTCTCTCTCTCTCTCTCTCTCTTTGCTGAGGCAATTGGGGTTAAGTGACTTGCCTAGGGTCACACAGCTAGGAAGTGTTAAGTGTCTGAGATCAGATTTGAACTCAGGTCCTCCAGACTTCAGGGCTGGTGCTCTAACCACTGCTCACCTAGCTGCCCCCACTTTTCTTAATATATGTACAAATGAGTACAGTTTCACTCTTATCTTCCATTAACAACAACTTTGGTAAAACCAACAAGTAAAAGTAGCCTAGACTCTTAGAAACCTCCTACATAATATATCAACTGTTTTTTATCTAAACTGCCTTGATCTGTTTCACAACTTTCTAGTTCATAAAGACCTTGGTAATTGAAGTTTTTCTTGCCCTTCTCTTGCTTTTCTTCCCTCCTTGTCCTCCTTATTTCCCTTCCCTCTGTTCCTCATTCCATCCTTTTTTTTTCTCCCCCCCCCATTCAAATCTGTGATTTCATTGCTGCATAAAACTATATTCCTGACATAGAAACTCCAATACAGATCTGTGACTCGTATCTTAGTTTTAGAGAGCAGCCTGGAGGTATGAGAGATGAAGAGATTTGCCCATGGTCACAAAACAAGTGTTTGTTAGACACAGGACCTGAACACACAACTTCATGAATACAAGACCGACCTGGCTCTTAGTTTCTATTTTTCAGAAAACTGAGGAGTCATCAACCTTGTTCTAGAATGATTTCTACTGTGTTTGTAGCTATTTCATATGAATTTGAACATGTTTTTGAAAAAAAAAATTTTCTTGAAAGGAAACATGGACTTGTTATTTGAGATGTTAAAACTGCTGCACTATGTATAAACTTGGGAAACATATTTCATTTTGGAATATCAAAAAGCCCTGGAAGATTGACATAAGCTCTCATTCTCTCATTCTTTCTGTCACTCTCTCTGTCATTCTCTCTGTCTTTGTCTCCATCTCCGTCTCTCTTTCTGTCTCTCTGTCTCTGTCTCTGTCTCTGTCTGTCTGTCTGTCTGTCTCTCTCTCTATGTGTGTGTGTGTGTGTGTGTGTGTGTGTGTGTGTATCTATATCTATCTATCTCAGAACTTATGATTGCATAGCCACTACTGACTCATTTTCTAGAACTCCACTGGAACCCTTAGGTATTTAATCAAAATTAATAAGTATTTTTATGGGACATTTCTGCAGAAATTGTCTGCATTAGAGTTTGCCACAACTGTAGGTGTAATGAAATGCTTGTCATCTTTTGGGAATAAAGGAAAGGCTGGTTGTGACAGCTGATTTTCTAATGCAGGAAATATTTTACATTCTAAAGAAATAGGCATCTGAACCAAAAATATGTCCAGCCAGAACTGTGCTTGCCACAAAGAAGAAAATTTCATTTGGAGAGAAAGGCTAATACCAGTCATTAGAACATTGATTTTTGTCAGAAGAGCTGAGTATGGGTCCTAGACTTGATATTCCTGGCTTTTCATAACCAAGTGAGCATGGGAATGTCATTTAAACTATGCCTCAGGTTCCTCACCTATAAGACAGGAATAATAATACTTGTATTATTCTCCTTCCCAAGGTTGTTGGATATAATACTCTTTGGAAATCTTAGAAATATATTAGAATATGAAAAGTTATCTTCAAAAGATCTTTGTACAGCATGAAATTGAGACCTATCACATCCTAGTAACCCTCTGCAAGACACACTCAGCACATACTCAGCTCAACAATATCCTTACTAAAATGTGATGTGATAGCAACTACTAGCTTTGAATGGTTAATATTAACATACTGTGTAATGGAAGAGGTCAACCCCAATTAATCATAGAAGATCCAAATATCTTGATTAAATCAATCATTCAACAAAATGAATAATTCATTGGGCATTTTAAAGGTATCATAAGGTCTTGGGGGGTCATTATATAAAGGCAGATGATACCACCTAGGAAATGTCTTGTGATTGGCAAATGAAGGTCAAGTAATATCTAAAACCAGGAAGTTAGTTTGGAAGCAGTCAAGTGGAAAAAGGATCCACATTTAGGAACAGAAGTTTCTAGGTGCTTGAATGAGAATCCCTTTTTAGGAAAAGAGAATTTGCTTTTTTTCTGTTTCCTTCACTCTTTCCATAAACTATGTTACTAAAGAAATTGAAATAGTAGGAAACAGTGTATCTAATTGGAAGAAGAGAGAGACTTAATGAAGGCAAACAAATACTGGAATTAAAAAAGGCATCAAGTAGGCAGCAACATAATATATATTTGAAATCTTAAAAGGTCAGAAGATCTGGAGGTGCAGTTAGATGAGTAGCAACATCCCAGGAGAAACAGTGACTGAAGTCAATATCTGCATTAGGGACTGAGAGACACCAAGGACAAATTGGACACACTAAGGAAAATGCAGCTTTGTTCTAAACAGGCACCCAACCTCAGAGTCTAGAAGTGAACACTAAATGTGAAGTTAATGAAAAATCCCAAAGGAAAAAAAGGACTTCCAATAATTAGGAACCATGAATTACACCTTTGGCAAATGGCTCCCTTCCACATGTCCATTACTTATATTTTGTTGTAAGTTTGACCACATTCTTTTCTGAGACACTATGTATGTAAGAAGAGAGTGTACTGTTAGTTTGGGAAAGATGTTTCCTTGCTATATTCACTTAATAGATACCCTTTTTAAAAGAGTATAATGAAGTCTGACTTATGGAAACACTCTGATAGGAGCTTATGAACAATAATACTAGAAACCCTAGCAACTTCCAGGATTACTTCTAGAACTCTGGGGGGGGTACTAGTCTAAGCACTTGTGAATGAAATTAGGATGCAGCCCCAGAAGTCAATCAGTCAAATTACATTTGCTTAGTGCCTGCTTTGTGTAAGGTTTTACTCAAAAACCTGAGGATACAAAGAATGACATAGATGTGGACACACATATTTATATAAATATATGCTTAATACACACACTCTCTCTCTCTCTCACACACACACACACACACACACACACACACACGCATAAGTTTTGATTAGTATCAGAGGAAAAATACCAGCTCTAAGAGGGATGAAGGAAAATTTCTTGCAGAAGGTAGAATTTTAGCTAAGACCTGAAATAAAATCAGGGAAATTAAGAGACAGAAATGAGGAAAGAAAGAAAATTCCAAGTATGAAGGATAGCCAGCAAAAATGTTCCAAGTTAAGAGATGATTTATCTTATACAAAAAATAACAAGGATGTTCTTGTCACTGCATCATAGAGTAATAGAGGATTTTGGGATGAAGGAAAACTGAAAGGAAGGGCCCAGGTTATTAAAGGCTTTAAAAATAAAAACAGAGGGCTTTATATTTGATCCGAGAGGTAATAGGGAGCCACTGGAGTTTATTGAATGGGGATGAGTGGTGATGTCCAGACCTGCCATTTGGGAAGATCAGTTTTACACAAGGAGGGCTACCTATTCATATATTCATATAATCTGTTTGGGGGAATCATTCACAGTTCGTTATCGATTCATTCCTTGGAATAATTATAAAGATTTTCCTATTTATGGAAAACTAGTGCCTTTTTTTTTTTTTTTTTTTTTGCTGCTTAGAATACTAATGTGATTATTCCTGAAGGTGAACAGCAGTGAGAGGAAGAGTTCTAAATGACCTCCCATCCTTTCTGGCTCTGTGTTTCTTTGAAAAATTAGAACTGTCTTTTTTGTTATTATTGTTTGATATCCCTTTCTTTTCTTTTGATAAATTCATCCCAGAGGTTGAAGAATGATGGTATATTGTGACATTTGCAAATTCTGAGTTTTTTTTCCTTCCAAACCCAAACAAATCCTGACTTACTAGTGTCAAGGAATTAAGCACTCACCTTGTCTTATAAAAGAATAACTAGATTCTGTCATCCATCTTTTGTACTCCTAGCCATGCCTCTTGATATTCATTACTTACTTGGAATTAATGTGGATTTAGAATCTAATTTCAAAGGATTTCCTAGAGATACATTTCTTGTGTTTATCAATAATGCAACCTTGGGAAATATTGTTCAGGTAGCTCATTTAAAGGGAAGAAAAACACCACAGCAACATAATATTTTGTTGTGTTTTTTTTTAAGAGTTCAAACAGTTTTGTCTTATAAATATGTAAATTAACCTTGGCTATTTCAACCTCCCCAAAGCAAGTTCTAATATCCTTGTCCATCTCTCATTCAATCAATGTGAAGAGCTTGGTGAGGTTACCAAAACTAAGGTTCTTCTGCCCAGGTTTCTTGAAAGTAACCAGGTTTTGCCCAGAGGGGTTTTAGAAAGCAAAGCTTCAATGTTTATTACTATTCACTCTGCCAATCACAAGCCTGCTATTGGTTTCAGCTTCTAATT
Organism: Myrmecobius fasciatus; assembly: GCA_023553655.1. Lineage (NCBI taxonomy): Eukaryota > Metazoa > Chordata > Mammalia > Dasyuromorphia > Myrmecobiidae > Myrmecobius > Myrmecobius fasciatus. The sequence goes on from JAJPUD010030326.1 coordinate 4,399, forward strand.
TCAATAATTCAGATGTCCATATTTGAACAAAAAACTGAATTAACAAGGAGAAGTTAAGCATAGAATATCAAATAGTATCACATTTTTTAAGACAGGAAACCTCAAGAAAGGCAGCAACGGCATTAGTGAAACCCATCTTCCCCCTAACACCAAATGCCTGGGAAATGGGGACCAAAATCAGTCTAAAAATTTGAATTTGAAATCTATTTCACTAAGCAGTCACATTATCTTCCAAGAAATCATTTTATTTCTCCTTATTATCACCTATAACTCCCCTCCAACTTTATCATTCTTCCCTATCTCATATTTTCTCCATTTAATGCGTTCTGGGCAACATTAGAGAACTAATCTAGCCTTAAAGATGGACCTGATCCCATTAGAGAATGATTTTCTCTTCACTACTAAGATCAGGAAGTTCTTCAAAGCCAAAAAGGACTTGACATTCTTTGATTTTTAAGATACTTGCAATATGATTCATTTTTATATTCACTTTAGCCCTAGGTGCTGGAGTGGGAGTGAATGCAAAATGGAGCATGAGTCTGGGGCCCTGACAGTTATTCTCTAAAATGTGTACTTATGGCCTAATCCCCCAAAATATATTACTTTCCAATATGAAATGGGGATTGAGGAGGAGGAAGTGGCCTTATCCTAACAATTTTCACAAGGACTCTCACATAGTTTATTTCTCACACAATGCCTTTTTTCTGCTGAGTCTCCTGCAGCTTCCATCCCTTGCTTTCTAAGCTCCCATTATTCCACTTATGAGTCTAGAATTAATGCCCCAGCATCAATTATGAACTATCACAGTTCCCACAGCAGCAGCAGTGTTAAGTATCATTGGTAAAATTCATCCTTCTTTTGCCATATTTACCACTAAAACCATTCCCATCACCACTGACTGTGAAAGACTTATGTTGGAGGGTAAGAGCTCCATTCCAGTTTGTCCTTTTGAATAGGACAAGAGACAAACAAGACTATTAGGCTTGGATGTTTTGATATTAGTGCCACAGACGGACCTCATATAGTAGACAATATAGATATCCTTGTTCATGTTAGCACCATCCTTTATTCCTCACTCTCTGTCTCTTCAAATTTGTTGTTTTTACCTCTATCAACATGTATCACATCTGTCTCACACCTTTTATCTCAGAAACCACTTGTAGTTGGGCCCTCATCATCTTTCTTTTTTAAAAAATTTATAATAGCTTTTAATTTTTCAAAATACATGCAAAGATAGTTTTCAACATTCACTTTTGAAAAACCTTGTATTCCAAATTTTTCTCCACCCCTCCCCTTCTTTTCCCTTCCCTGGGTAACAAGTAATCCAATATAGGTTAAACATGTGTAATTCTAATATTTCTACATTTATTATGCTGTGCAAGAAAAATCAGGTCAAAAGGGGAAAAGAGAAAGAAAAAAACAAGCAAGCAAACACCATCAACAAAAAAATACTGAAAATACTATATTATGATCCACATTCAGTCCCCACAGTCCCCTCTCTGGGTGCAGTTGGCTCTCTCCATCACCAATCTATTGGAACTGGCCTGAATCACTTCATTATTGAAAAGAGCCACATCAGAGCTGATAGTCATATGATCATGTTGTTGCTGTGTACAATATTCTCTTGGTTCTGCTCACTTCACATGTCATCAGTTCCTGTTAAGTCTCTCCAGGCCCTTCTGAAATCAGTCTAGTTCCTCATCATCTTTCACCTGGACTCTTAGAACAATCTCCATATGGAGATCACTTTCTCAAATCTTTACCCATTTCAAACTATCTTCTAACCATATCACTCCCCCACTCATTAAACTCCAGTGGCTTCCTACTAAATCAAGAATCAAGAATGAAATATTATTTGGTCTTTAATCCTTTCAAAAATTTTTTATAGAAATTTGTATAAATATGTATAATTTTATGTAATAAATAATTATTAACTTATTAGTTGATTTAAATAATGTATACATAAGTAAATATAATCATATTACATATTCATATTCTTAAAGAAAATCTGATCAGGGTTTGTGATTAAACATTTTTCAAGACAACTGATCTAGTCTGTGGCTTCTTTGATACACAAAATTGCAGCTTATGCCACAGAGTATAACTCACTGAGAAAAAGTATGTGTTTTCAAAATTTTAGAGTAAAACAAACTATAAATACTTTGCTTAAAATACATAATCAAATAACTAACCTATATTTAAAGGAGTTAGTAATATTCTTATCTCTATGCATTTTCTTTTCAGAAAGAGGGGATCATTGCTTTTCGGCCTTTTGGCTAAGATCATGTGCAGAAAGAGGGGATCAGACTTTCATCAAAGAGAAAGTAATTTAAATGCTTTGCTAGTAATACACCTTTCCCTTCTACATTATGAAGGGTAGGTGATTGATACCCATACAATCTGGAAAATCCACATAAAAAATTTTTTTTGGCCCTTCCTTTGCACCAAAGAAGAAGGTTTTTTTTTTTTTTTTTTTTCTTTTATGGAGTGTTTACAGTACCTCCTTGTGAAATTTGGGTTAAACATTTGGTCACAGGCTATATGTCATCTGATGGCTTTAGCATGTTGTCCAAGTCTTCCACAACCCCCCCCCCCCAAAAAAAATTCCCATTTAATTTATTATGCTGAGCCATAGTACATAGAAACCATGATGGGGAGGGTCTTGATATGGAAATGTTAATTATACAAGAGTCCAGGAATACTCTAAAGCTAGCCCATATCTGCTCAAGTACCATTTGTTAAATATTCACTCTGAGCATTTATACCTCAGAAATAGGCAAATGTCCCATAACTGGAATTGTTTTTTTTTTAAATTATCTAGACAAAAAATGATGAAGAAAATATTAATATGCAAATTAAACTTAGAAATATGTTGTTATACCTCTCCCCTACTTGCCACCCCAGCCAAGACTTAGTTGATAAATATTTATCATCACTCATATTTTATGATTTTTATCCACAGTTGCCTTTGCACCTCTAATATTTAGCATGGTGCTGAGCATGTGATAGATATAAAAATAGGGACAGTACTCTTAATTTCATTGCTGTAGGGAGATGCCAGGTGAGGAATGGGATAGACATTTAATAAATCTTGATTAATTGATTAATAAATTCATTGATCCTTTCTAACATTTCACAAGTGAGTTTGTATTCTGAGACACTACTGCCCTTGGCTACCATTTCTCTCTACTTGGCAAAAATATTAAATGCTTGCTTGCCAAGAAGGTTTCTAGGCTTTTATGGTATCTTTTGTGCAGTGACCTTTGCATCTATTAAAATTTTATAGGAAATGATGACAGCTCAGGTCATTATTTTTGCATTTATTCATTTTTCACTTTTGCTATGAATAAAGTGCTAAAAAAAGAACTCAAGTCACTATGTATTTATCATTTTAATCCATAGTCAAGACACCCTTCTTCTCCTCTCACTTCCAAAATTTTGGGCCCACATGAATCCATGTCTGATAGTAGGGGCTTTAAGAGAAGAATTTACTATTTTTGTCTTATTTCTACCAGCTGGAATTGTTCTGGAAATTTTTCATAATATATTCAGGGAAGTCTATGTTTTCTCAACTAAGGCTAAATGGAATCCCTAGCTTCTCCTCAAACACTTAAGATACTAAACACACAGCAAGTATAATGCAGCTTTTATTTAATCCCATATAAATGCAGAAGACATGAGAATCCTATGATAATCCAAACACTGGTACAAAAAAATACATTTGTTGTTCAGTTGATTGTTATATCTGACTCTATGTGACCTCATTTGTTATTTTCTTGATAAAATTACTAGGAGTGGTTTGCCATTTATTTTTCTAGCTCATTTTACAGGAGGAACTGAGGCAGAGGCAAGTGACTTGCCCAGAGTCACATAACAAGTAAGTGTCTGAGACTGGCTTTGAACTCAGATCTTCCTAAGTCTGAGCTGGACATTTTATCCACTATACTATCTCACTGCCCCATGAAAATGCAGAGGACACTCAAGTAGACAATCATTTCCCACAATGACAACAACCACGTGCCCAGCACCATGCTAAATATTAGAGATGCAAAGGCAACTGTGGAGAAAAGTCATAAGATATGAGTGATGATAAATATTTATCAACCAGGTCTTGGCTGGGGTGGCAGGTAGGGAAGAAATACCATGACATATGTCTAAGTTTAATTTGCATATTAATATCTTCATAATTTTTTGTCTAGAAAATTAAAAAGAAAACAATTCCAGTTTGGGGCATTCTGGTGAAATTTTCCACCGCTAACCCTTACAGCTTTCCCAAGACTAATAATACTACTCTGTGGTTCATGCTCTTCTGCATGAACTCATCTTTATTTTTTTCCTATTAAGTAGCTTCCTGAATCATGCAAATGCTCTTCTACATTCTTGGAGGAGTATTTTACATCAGGAAATACCCTTCATTCTTTAGAAGATCCATTTTCAGAAATCTTAAGTTTAGGATGTCTCAAATTTGAGAGTTTTCCATCCAGTTTTTAATCTTACTTTTCTTTTCTCCCTTCTGAGCTAGCATCCCTTCCATACTACCTTGCAATATACTAAATAGAATTGAACCTAAAGATATATACCATTCCTTCCATAAAATTCTCTAGAAGGTTTTTAAGGGTTCCTGCAAACTAAATATGTTGATACCAAAATCCTTATCTACATCTATATCTATACCTGAATTTATATCTATATATGTATATGTTTTATGTATATTATAAATATTATGAAAAATTCCTCTTCCTATTACAACCTATTAGCACAATGTATGTATGCATGCATATGTATAAATATATATGTATACATATATGCATATAAATAAATTAACAATAATAGGAATAGTGAGTAGACATGATTTCATTGATATAGGGCAATTATAAATGAGAAGATTCTCTTTACCAACACATGTAAGTTAAAGGAACTATTAACATGAAAGTGTTGATCAGACCTAAGTCACTATTATTAAGTAAAATACAATCATACTTACAGAAATATATCTAAATTATTGAGAATTCTTGAGTCCCAGTATTTTTAATAATAACAGTGATTTACATGAACAAACAAACAAACAAACAAACAAAAAAGGAATCATCCTTGGCAAAGGAAGTTATTATTGTGGAATAGGCAAATGAAACTCTATTTCTTTACTATTTCTTTCCTCTTTCACATGCAATTGTCAATGTTCTGAATTTAGCCAGTCTTTACATTAGGTATAAATGTGTAAGGGGCATGTTTCCATTCTCTCTCTGTTCATCATGACAGTTGGTATAAATATTTATCAATGAAAAATGCTTATGAAATAGAATTTTCATTCTTTCTCTCTTCTTCCCTCCTTCCTTCTTCATCTTTCTCTCCCCCTTTTCCTTCCTTTTCTCCCTCCCTCCTTCCCCATCCTCTCTCTCATAGGAAGTGGTTTCAGATGAAAGGCATCAAGGGGGCCAGCTACTGGAAGAACCAAAGTTGCTGCATTTCAAAGGAAATACATTTAGTCTTCAGATTTCTGTCCTGGATATCCCCCCTTTCCTTTGGAGAATTAAACCATTTACTGCATGCCAGGTACTTACTTACTAATTGTTTTGTTTAACACAAGCGGTTATATATTGACCAACAAAAAACATTAACAAAATCTCAATGAAGATCACCTTGATCCACTCTGTCCTTGCTCTGTCACTTTATCAAAAGTGTGGGTTTAATCTCAACACTGTCCTGGAAATGTACCAATTTTAGAGACACAACAGAAAAAAAATGTTATAAATTCAGAGTCAGTAAATGCATTTAAAAATTGCTTGTCAGATAAAACATGCCCCATCCTCTGGTTGAATTTGCTACTACATTTCAATTCACATGTCAACGTATCTAATAGTGAGATATTTTGTAATCTATCTATCCATCCATCCATTTCTTTTTCTAGCTTTTCTCTAAAGAGTTGAGAAAGAATACTGATGTAGTCATGAGTCCAAGTAATGACTGTTCTTCTTTCTTTGGGTGGGAAACAATAGATATCATGTCAAACCTTTGAAGGGTTTGCTATCATGTGAAATAAGCAATGGAGGAAGAAATAAATCGAAGAAAATAAGAGGGAGAAGGCAATTTTTTAGTCTTGTACTGCCCAGTGAAAGCACTAGAGATGTAAATATATTATTTTCACTGAGACTCATCCTAGAACAGATTCTGGGGAGGAAGTAAGCTATATAGGAGATACATGATTTGACTTCATATCATATTGAAGAGCTGCTACTTAGTATGAAAGTTATCTCGCATGAAACTCCCCCTTCTCACCTGATAAACATGCTAGTAAATATCAAAAAACTCAAAAAATGATCATTAAAATCACCACAAAGTATCAGGGAGCCTGACAGTTATACATCCTTAAAACAATTAATTGGCTATTCCAAACTGGCATCACATATAGGCTTCTGATCTCTTGGCTGTGCCTATCACCATTAGTGGCATGGCACAGTGCTTTGGCTATGTTTTCACTTTTCACATCATTCCTTTTCCTAAATCATGTACAAGCTATGCCAGCTTGTCAAAGTAAAAACAGACTGAACCATGAAGAAAAAAACTCTGCCTGGGCTGTGAGATTGAGGAGAAAGGTAAATCCTTCACCTTCTGAATGTATCAAATTTAATATTTCCATATTTGACAGTTTGCCAAATACAAAGTTTATTTTCTGTTTATTTCTATAGACATCATAAATTACTTTGAGGAGTTGTCACCTTATCATGAATTCTTAGTGTATTCAAAGCATTGAGAACAAATTTAGCCTAGAACATTTTTTAATGGATCAGCACATTTCCTTTTAGAGCAAATAATTTTCTATGAATAAATGTATTATTTGTGGTATATGAGATCTGGATGTCTCTGTTCTCTTGTAAGCATTATTCAGAATTTCTGTTGTTAATCGGTGTTGTTAAAACAAGTCTTGATAGTCATACAAATCCTTCTGTATTAACTTTTATGAGTTATAAGGGCCATATGTCACTGAAGCTAATATGAATGAATCAGTCCAAAATAACTATGGAGTTTAATGCTTAGAGATAAAAATTCTGAGGGGAAAACCAGTATCTTGCCACAGTATTTAAGCCATAATGGAGAACAGAGATTTTTTTTTTCTTTTAATGTTTCCTCTTAAAAAACAAAAAAAACCAACAACAACAACAACAACAACAACAACAAAAAAAAAAAACTAGGAGGATGCAAAAGCTTGCTAATTTTAGAAGAGACACTCAAAGCAAAAAATCAGACCCTTGCAAAACTGCTCCACATATGTTTACAACCAGAATAAAGAAATCCAGGGGCTCATAGTGAGCAGGTATAAATATTTATATTTAAACTCACAGGTATCTGCTTCAGAGGGTTGGGCCATAGTTTGACTTTTTAAGCACAAGAGCCATGTCCTGAGATTTCATTTGTAGTATATTTTCTTTGTTGGGGTCCAGATGCACCAACATACATGTCTTCACTCTCCTCCTACCTGGACCCCAGTCATACAATCTTCATTTAATAAGCTTCTGGAGGGCATCTCAGTCTTGGGAAATCTCAGCTTGTGTCTGCCTCCTTGTTATTGTGACTTTTGCACCTATATAGTATCTACTTCTAACATTAGGGAATCATAGAATACCTTCTGTAGGGAATCCATGTGCTTATCTGGTTTTAACCTAATTTATACACAAGTCACTTAATCTCTCAGTGTCCCTGAAAACTCTCTGAGACTATTAGTCACAAATAGATGGACAATCTGGTTCAGTAGAAGTCATGTCCACATAAGGAATTCCCCACGCTGATGAAATTAGAACTCTGGGTAAAAAAAATAAAAATAAAAAAATAAAAAAGCCCTCAATAACAATGGTGATAATAGCAAATAATAAAAACGCATACTCTCATATTTATAGTTCCTGAAGGTTCATAAAGTGCTGCCTTCAAACCAACCTTGTGAAGAATACAGTCTTATTTACTATAGTGAATATAGTCTATGTACTATAGTGCATAAGTACTGGGCAAAAGCTTTGTGCATAATGGTAATTTTTTTTTTCTTTAAGAGCTTAAGCATTTGTAACTGAACTCATGGAGAAACAAAAAACAAACACAAATTCTAAAACTCCTTTGCATATATTAAATAGATCTTCCCTTCCTTTTTAGTTGACTAGTTACTACCACATATATTTTACTTAAGTTCAGACAACTATTATCTCATTTGAACCTCACAAAAGCATTGATAAAGACAAATAAATAATCTCCATTTACAGTTGAATAATCTGATTATCAAAGAAAATAAATAATTCCCCAATGGCTAGACAGCCTAAATGTCAAAAGCCAAAAATAAACTAAGGTCTTTCTTTGAAAGAATAAAGAAAGAGTGAATGAATGGATTAAATATATATATATATATCAAACACTTACTATGTTCCAAGCATCCCTAAACAGGGTCTGGGATCTTACATGGCTAGAAGAATGCTGAAAAAATAAGAACTTTACTCCGTCACTAATCAGAAACCCCTGGGAAACCAAAGATGGCCATAGAGACAAACAATATTGTTGTCTACTTGGGAAATCTCCAGACCAAGAATGCTAAGAGGGTTTGAAGAAAGGGAGACCAGGCAACTTCAGAGTTGATAGAACATTTACATAGTAACTCTTTGGCACAGAGTATATGGTTACTCAAGTTCTTAGAGAGAAGATAAAAAAAACTGGAGGTTCCTAGGATCTTATGATTTACATCTAGAAAGAATTTTAGAGATCATCTAATCTCCAATCCAATGAATCAAAGAATTTAGAACTAGAAGAGATTTCAGTATAACCTATATATATATATATATATATATATATATATATATATATATATATAT